>WHYT01013342.1:181882-196589 GCA_009806455.1 Tetrax tetrax
AAGTTCCTGCTTTCATATCCCTTTCAGGCAATTCTGGAAATATCGTCTGGCCCAGCACCCATGTGAGGTTGCAAGCAGCCATTTGGATGTGAACAGCTGTACAGGTCACTCCTGAAGCAGCTGTTGTTGTGAGGCAGTCATGAGTCCTCCCAGGCACCACGTGAAGATTTAGGAGGAGTATGAGATATATTTCAGAGATGTGGGATTTAAGTTATTTGTTCTTTTCCTTCTGGTTCTACTTCAAACTCCTTATTTCATGTCTGATAAGTATCTATGGCAACACGCATCCTCGTATGCTCAATGTGCTCTTGACCTTTCTCTGGTTCTTATGCCAATTGGTACAGACTCGCTCAAGTTCAAACTCTTCTTCATCAGGCCAAAGAGACCAAAGGGTGGCCACATCCAAACTGTCCATTGCTCCTGACTGTGTTAATTCCTGAACCATGCTGGATACTCTCTGGGAGACAGCCTAAGCCAAAGGCATTTCAAAAGCTACGCTAACAACTTACCAAGACAGCTCCAGTGCCTGGAAGTGCTTCTTGGCACTAATACACTGGTATGGGCAGACCTTGACTGTAAAACGGGAATTGATGTCTTAATCTCATGGTGAAATCCAAAGATTCACCATTCACCATGAATATCCATTCATGACGGAGGACATATCTCAAAACATTTTGGTAGGGCACATTCCCAAAGACCCAAATAACACCACCCAAAGTCGCACTACTTGGTCAGCTGTGAGCAAAACCCTCCTGCAGACATTTGCACATCCAGTTTTGAGGGCCGAAGGAGGTGTGTTCATTTTATTTCCCCTAGGTAAGAAGGCTGTTTTGGTCTGTGAAAATGTGACAGTTGATCACATTTCTACCTTGACATGGCACAAAGAGCCAGGAGACCAGACAGTTCAGGGCAGGTTGTTTATAGAGGCACTGAGCGAGTCACAAATAAATTCCAGAGACTTTCAAAGGGAACTTTAATTTCACCAGCCCTGCTCATCTTCATAGGTCAAGCCCTACTCACCTGTCTGAAGCCAAGGAGGGCCTCAAATATTTATTGCCAAAAATTTGCATTTTCAGTAATGGTACCCTGGATACAGGGTAATTATGGTAAGGACTCATTAAAATCATTTAACTCCTGCTATGGGAACAGCATGATGGCAGCTAGATTAAAGATGTCCTTTATAAACCATCACAGAGCAAGAGAACATGATAATGAATGAGTTAATTACACCAGCATTTGAGGCTGATACTACCCATCTGCCACTTTGATTAATTAAAATTCTGATGGACAACAATGAGGCTCTTCTCAGGTCTGAAAGCAATTAATTGCCAAAGTCCTCAATAAATCTAACAGTGTTGCTGACTGAACTGGCAGAAGAAACCACTTTGAACAAGCCCAAAACAGAGGCAGCAAAGCAGATTATGGAGTTTGAAGCATCCCCAACATGAGGCATTAATGTTTTGATGCAACACTGGGAGCTGGGGCCTAGCAATTTTAACTTCTTTAATCTCCTTCTCACTCCCCTTTCTTTCTTTCCTGTCAAGATCAGACAAAGGGAGAGTCTCAGTAAAGGACATGAACTGCTGAGGGCATTGTTAAGGAGAATTGGCCCTTTTTGTCATTTGTCCAGATTCTCCAAGCTGTAATTAATGGGTTAATGAATGTCTGCTCCCTTTGGACCAGCTGAAACCAGTCCTGACAAAGTGGGATTTTGGAAATGTAATGGAGAGCTGAATTTTTCCAATGCTTTCCCTGTTCATCATTCAAAGAATAACAAAAAGCAACAGCAGTTTCCCAGAGACGGGGTGGAAAATCAAATCCTGCTATCGGCAGGTTGGAGAAAGACTCTGAGAAACCAGACACAGCCCGTGGGGGTCAGGAGCAAAGGCAGGGCATGAGGAACAGAAGATGAAGTTGATCAAAGGACTTTCTACCATGAGAAATCCTAGACTCCAGAACCAATTTCCAAGGCAGGCAGAAGCAGAAAGCCCTAATGCACAACCCTTCAAGAGAAAAAAATGTTGTCAATGTACTGCAGGAAAAACTGTCCACAGCCAGCAGAGGTGAGGAATTAGGGATTTTCACTTTTCACCCTCTGTCTACACTGACCATCAGTCTTGCAAACTAAGCCCAGCTGGGACATGCTGGGATTTTGAGGGAACACCATGAAAGACCACTTTTTTTTTCTTTTGGCAGAAACCAGGGCTAGAGGACATCAAACCATCTTTAGAGACAGTGCAGTTCAAACACGTGGTTTGGAGACCTTGCACTAGAAGGTGCTGCTTTTTCAGAGAGATGGGGAAAAAAAAAAGTCTGTCTTTCTATTTTTAACCTACTTATGCATTGTCAAGTAGCTCTTGCATTTCACCCTGAACGGTTACAATAGGGGAACTAAAGCTTCTTCATACCACAGATCCAAGACAATGATTAATAACAATTATCAGCAGTGATTAGTTAATACGACCATAATACAACAATCCCACTGCCTGCCAGTCAATTGCAGGCATCAGCGTGCTGAAGCATGACAACTGTGCTCATTAAACATTGCTGGCTCCTGGGGACAAGAGGAGAATCCTCTCTACAGCAGCAGCCACAGCTGTGTGTGATGCAGGCTGCAACTTCCCGTGCTGGAATGGGGCAGGGAACTTGAGTTTAGACATGTTGGAGTCAACAGAGAGATCATTGCTCTATAATCATGTTAGAGAGAACGTAATTATATCCTGGGTGCATGGTTCTCACTTATTGTTGGGTCTTTAGTTCAGTAATTGAAAAGGAACTATGTATGAAAGGGTGAAATAGGGGTAATTAAGCAGAGGACAACAGAAAGTGTTTACTTACAAGGCTCCTGTTCCAAATTACACAAGCTGGTTCTTCAAGTGTTGCAAAAGGGTTCACTATGGAAAGGAACTTTAAACATGCGAGTACAGTAAACAAAAGACCCATTTGCCAGCTACAGAAGAGGAGGAAAGTAGTCAAGGAAAGAAATGGACCCGAAAGGGGGGTGGTAAGAAGGCAGGCACTTTCCAACAGATGAAGTGGTCATTTGCAAATACTAATAACTCTTTATCTCCAACTAAACAAAGGAGGGCTAGGGACAGATGTCACATACATACCTAGATTTCCCAGGAGAAGAATGGAAGAGAAATTAGGACAGACCAGATGCTCAAGAATTGAAATTTTTGAAGAGTAACTGAAACACACAAGGAGCCGTTATTGCTCAGGTGAGCTCCAGCTGCCTCAAGGTATGTCTGTATCACGCAGTACAGAAGCACGCAGATGTGCCCTAGGCATCTCAAAAAAGCCAGCAAGGTCAGAGTCGTGCAAGTATCTCTTCAGAGCCCCGCACCCCCCTGAGCCCAAAGGGTGAGAGGAGGCTAATTTTTCGCCAGTGCATTTTAAGCTATCTTCAGGAAGCAGATAAGGTGGCACGTCTCTGCAGATCAGTTGACGTGACAGATATGTACAGACATGTGCATCCACTGTGAAGTGAATCCATCATTCAACCTGAGATTTGGGTCAGATATTCTGACTCCACCTGCAACTCGACTGAAGCCTGCTCAACAAACCAGAAGGATGGGGCACAGTGGGTGCTTTTTTCACAATTTTGCTTTCTGTCCCTTCCAAGTATCATACATATAACTCATGTTACTCTCCAAAAGTCCTTTGCCTGTTGCCCAACCCAAAAAGACTGCACATTCAGGGAGGGAACTGAGAAACTACTCTCCAAGGGCAGGGATTTTTTTGTCCTGGTTTCAGAGTTAAACCCATTTTAATGCTAAAGCCATAGCTCCTTCTGCAAAAAAAAAAAATAAAAAACAAACAAACAAAAACCCCCAAAACAAACCAAACAAAACAAAAAAAAACAATTAGAAGAAACAACTTTTTTAACATGAAAACCTTACAGTGTACTGCAAGAACTATTGTTCCAAGATCCCTTCAGTATTTGGCCATTGCAAGGTTAAGATGGGGATGTGGATGTATCTTTAGCCTTGAATTTCTTTCTTACCACTATCAGTTAAAGTTAAGTCCCAATATTATTTTTATGCACTGTATAGACCAGGTGCTACAGAAGTACTTGGTGTAACCTGCCACACTGCAAAACAAGTGTCATACTGAATTAGAGACTACTACTACACTTTTGTATACAAACAGGCATATAGTAGAAGTGTAATCCAGAAAAACCCATATCCCTTTCTGACTCCTGTTTTATAAGCCAACTAATACCTCCACTTACACAGCATTATTGTCATGAACAGTCAAGAGCAGCACTAATTAGACTGGCACATTAGACACTTGTTAATTACATTCTCAGTTCCAAGTGTCAGGAGAGCTGCTCGTTTGTACCTTTAGAAGCTGCAGAAGGAGGAAGGCTCTGTCTCTGGGGAGAAAACAAAAAAAAACCCTCTTCTCTGATGCTGGGTAGTTCTGGAGTTAGCTAACCAGCTACTACACTGTAGCTGCCTTATTTTTGTCACGGACTAATGTCTGCATCTGGATATGCAGATGGACTAATTTTATTCACAAGAATATACAAAATAAGCATCTCTCTGCTGAAGTCAATGGAACTGTATTGCTATGTAAACCAGCAAAAATATAACACATCACTCCTAGCATTTTGATCTTGGTCTGAGATCTGCACTCACAGATGACATTTCAAAGTATTTATACATGTCTGGAGTTGAACATTCCGTTTGGTCCAGTTCAGCTGAGCAGAACTCAGTTCAAAAGACAAAAACACCATCTAGGTGCTAAACACAATTACCCAGAGGAAGGGTTCCAGAGATAGGCCAGTTGCTTGTCTTTTACAATCCAAACGGACCTTAAAAAGCCCCCTAGGGCTTTTGTCACCACATTTGACATTGGGACAGGTACGACTCTGCACCAGTGGCACACAGGAAGATGCATCACAAACGTCACTTCCCCACCGGCCTTGACTTGCTCAGCTCAGGTGCACGGAGCCAATCCACAAAGGTCTGCGGCAGGGACATGACTTCTGTTTGCCAGCCTAGAGTCCTACCTGGAGGCTGCACCCTCCTTCTAGGCACAGCTGGAGTAACAGTTGCACAGGATGACAATGCTGGAGTTGTGTCTAGACCTGGATTTTACAGATCCCCAGTTGCTGCCTGTACCACTGAGTCGTGCACAAGCTGACTTGGTGGCAACAAATAAGGGGAGTCCTATGGAAAGTTTTCTTAGGATACCAGACCACCACCTCAGTCAAGGCTTGATCGACTGAGTGCAGGTGCTCTCCTAGTTGCACTGCACAAATTTGGACACAGCTCCTTCCAGTCAACAGAGTGACTCCAAAAGCCCCAGTGGCATGGGCTCAGCTCTTTTGCAGAGCAGGCGGAGCCAGCATCAAATGAGCTGGCTGGAGCTTTTGCTTTAGGTTGAAGCTGACTTCTCTGCAGCCTGCACTAGCTTTCCATCTTAAAAGCTTACACAGGTGATGTTCTTTCCTTCCTCCTGCTGATCTATGGATCAATACAAAACTCTTTATGAATCTAATTATAGCTGCAGGGGGGGTCTTCGCAGCTCAAGTGCATTTGTCTCCCTGTGATGTTAATACAATCCGGCACAAAGATCACTTCATTAGGAGATCATCTATGCTTGATCTTACTTGAGCAATAAAAATCACTCCTTTGCCATATAGACTGTATGGTGAAAAGCGCAAAGCTGGATGACTTGCTTTGGCCCAGGGAGCAGAGTTCAGCTCCAAAGAGCAGCTGGAAGAGCTGTCACCAAGTAAACACAGCACTTCCACCACGATTCAGATGGAGCTACAGCCACCAAGTTACCTTTCTACTCAAGGCCCCAACTCAGCCAGTATCTTGGCACCATTTAAGCTCTTGTTTAAGACACTGCTGCCTTGTGCTCAGCTGACTCCAGGAAATCACCCATCTCTGCCCAACAGGACTCATCTGCATAGATGGACAGGCGCTCCACAATCAGGTATGTAAGGTGCCAAGTATCTGTGCCAGAACCCAGACGAGAGTCTAGCTCTCCTCTACTGTAAAATGATGTCCTTTTTTTTTTTTTTCAGTCTGCCTCCTCCACGTTCCTACTACATATCCCTCCTGAAATGCATATCCCTCCTGAAATGCAGAATGCAGGGTTTGTTTATTTATAGTGCAGTCAGACAAACACTGTCCTCAGAGCACAGCAGCTCTTTTCTAAGTAGCTGGTGGCCTAGAGGGGATGCTGTCTGCAAAGGAGACTGAGAATGTCCCAGCAAATGCAGCTCTACATTAATAGCCACCTTCCAGCTGATCACCCAGTGGATGTTACACTTAAACAAGAGCATATCTTCAGCAGTAAAGACTAAATTTGAGATTAACAGCCCAGATTAATCAGGTAGAGGAAAGATTTGAATTTGAGAGTCTAATGTTGCTAGAAAATGCTTTAACCTCTTGACTAGGACAGACAATAAGAGGGTAAAGGAACAGCACAACCAGCCTGTCTCCACTAGAGGTTTTTCAGATCTAACCTATTTTCGCAGACATCATCTGAGGACACCTACCCTCAGGCCTGTGGGTGAAGAACACTTTCTTTGTTAATTCTGCAAGGAAAGCATTGCAGCCTTGGGACATTGCAGCATGCAACACAGAATATGCAGGCAGAGCACAGCCTTTGCTGCTGTGTCCCAGCCCAAAAGGGACACCTTCAAAATCCTCCACAGAAATGATCTTGCCCTGCTAACATCGACATTTCTAACAATACTGACCCGTCTCTGTGGATATTGCCTCTCTGCATTATAATTCACTCAGCTAAAAAATAGGAGCAACACTTAATGTTCTTCTGAAAACCTCAGGATGAAAGCAAGCTATTACAGCACTCTCCGTGCCACTAAGTTATTAATAAACACACAAAGCCCTGAAATCTTTTTAGTAGATTCTCACTAAAAAAACCAACCACCTGTACAGGCCAGAAATTCAGCAGCACAGGAAAACCTGAATCCTTGGTTCATGATTCATAGAAATTTCTGGACATGAATTAAATACAAATGCTTAACACCAGAAGTGCTCATATAGCAGCACCATAATGCAAGTTCTTCTCACATTATCAGCCAGAATGGTTTTCAGGAACTAGTGATGACAAGGAAATTCAGGGAGAGATAATTATAGATCACCAGGTTGACACTGGCCCCAGAAAGGAGAGATTAGTTGTACAGCAGGAACAAGATGAAAAACTGTAATGGAACATCCTAGCACTAAAGAAGACAAATTGGCAAGAGGTCTGCTATATAGCACTGGAGAAATAGATATGTCCTCACAGAGTGGTGGTTTGAAGCCTCCTTGGTACCCTTCTGTAGAGGTCAAGTTCAAAAAGCCAGAAGGGTTTTAAGGGTCTCATTCCAGCCCCCAGGGCTCGGAATCAGACGGCAATTTCCTGCAATCAGTGGTTTTGCCTCCTGAATCTGGAAGTGCAGCAGACAATGTTGATTGCAGCTGAAGGTAAGAGCTGAAAATGAAGCACAGCAGCAGAACAGGCTGGAGGGAGCAGTCATATGGCTGGAGCTGGGAACTGCTACAAAGGTAAAAGTAATAGTGAGCGAGCCAAACTGCGCGGAGATTTCTCAAACGCGTGTGCAAAAACAGCATGACAGCATTTGTACAAGGGGCCTCATGTGCTGACTGTAACAGATACATGACAGACCCATGGCAGTGGTAAAGGAGAAAGGAGAAGACATTAGAAACTCTGCACACAGAGCCAGAGCAGCTCACTCCCAGCCCACCTCTGCAAGACTGGAGGGATGGCATTGCCCTGCCTCTTCACATTAAAGCATTAAAGTCTGGAGCTGCTCAGACAACAACTAGCAAAGCCACTGTCACTCAACACATTGCCTTTCCTTTAAAATCTCACTGAGAAGTATCACCCAGTTGAAGGAGTTGCTTTGTTGTCTGTTCTGTGCACAAAGTATGCGAGCACATTTTTGTGCCCAAAGGCCTGCTGAGCTTGAGATGAGCGAGACAGTATCTCCCAGTTCTGTTAGTAAATATAAAATATGCATTTCCTTCCAGGGTGTTAAAAGTCAGCTGGTCAGCAAACGAGCCTGTTAATGATCTCGGGGCATCAATAAAAAATTAAAAATCATACACTCAGCCCATGGCACCTCATAAAGCACTCATTGCTTCTTACCCCAAACTACAACAGCATACAAAGAAAGGGAAGGGTATAACCCATCTATTTCACATTTTTAAAATTAATTTTGGGGATATCAGTGTTTCTGTTCTGTGCTGCTATGAAGCTTTGGGCTTGTATGGGAACATCTGTCACATGGGCATGTGCATTCACATCTCCACAGCCATCACTACATTGAGGCAACCTTTCCTGAAGGAAATGAAGAAGAAACTAAGAACTTGGGGGTGGTCAAAACATTCCCACCCTACTGGACCCAGAAAAAAAAAAAACTGCACAGGGAGCAAAGCACAGGCAGGCAGGATGGACAAGCACGCTAGTGGCAGCAGGCCATCAGCACTCTGACACAAAGCTGCAGGATTCCTCAGCCCCAGTACCCCACCCTGGGTCCCATACCTGCACCCTTGATACAGACAGGCCACATGCACCTTTTAAGGCTTCTACAGCAATGCCAGCAGAAGTGACAAACTTGTCTTGAATTAGCCAGTTGAATAAATGCAAGAGAATGGAGCTATCTGGCTATCTGGTCCACAAAGCACAACTGCTTATAAAAAGTCTGAAAAGAAATTAAAAGAAATTGTGTAGCTCTATCTTGTGACTTTTTTTTTTCTTAATTTTAAATGCCCTCAGTTTTGCAATGCAAGCCTGGGTAATTGGGACTGTAGCTCTAGGACACACAGGTGTAATCTACGAACAGCTGCTGGGCATTCATACAAACTGGTTTACACATTACAAATATTGACAAGCTCTGTGCATAGCAGCTACAAGAACTCTGTGTCACCAAGTAGCATTTTGAGCTGATGACACACAGCTAAATCTTGAAAGCCATGTAATGTCCAAGGAAGAACACATTTTTTCTGCAGTATCGTGCTCCTTTGGACTTTGGTGCATCCATTTAAATGAATCCTAAGGGAATGTGCTTGTTGATCTGATTTGCCCACTTCTCATAGTAAATATTATGCCCTCATCTATTCAATTTCCTCCCTCCTTGTCTTGAAGCACTAGTTTTTCAGTTAATCACTGATCCCAAACTGTGTGTATGTTTTCCCTTCTCTCTCAGTTCCCTTGATGCCTCTAATTCATGCAGGGAGCAATTAATGCTCCATAGACACAGCTGGCTCGTTGGGTACCCAGCAAATCCCCAAATTAGTCTAGAGGAACAGCATTGACAGCAGAGTAATCTTCCCTTGAAGAATCCACAGCTGTCCAGAAGATGAAGCTGGTCCTGCCTTCCAGCACACACTCACTCACTCTGTAACACATACACAACCACTTGGTTCCCTTGATATCCAGTGGTCCCTTTTGGTATGTATCATCCTTGTGTTCCAAGTTGCAGTGACCTGTTGTAGGAAGAGGTCATTCCTGCATGTTTTTCTCTCAATATTTGCTCTTTTTCACATGTCCTCTGTGTCACTGCAGTTCTTATACCTGAGTCATCATCAGCTTTGGGTTAATGGGGATTATACACAATCTCATGTGAGCTGAGTCATTCAAATGCTAAAGCCTCTATTGCTCCGTCTTCCAAGGACTGCAGAGAAATCTCTCCCGGACAAGCAACAACCCAATTACATACTGTCTTGCTGGACTAACCCTATTCCTTCTACATTGATTTTGTCACTGCTGCCTGCAGGGAACTTTGTGACCATCTGCATTTTTAAATAGGCCAGTGTGTGTGTGTGTCTGGGAGAACAGTAAGTAAATGTTCATTATGTAAAACAGCTCATTCTTTCTGGATTGTTAAAGATATATAGAAAGGCTGTTCTTTCCAATAATAAGCTTTGATATCTCATCTGTTTCCTCTCCTTGCTTTTCAAAGTCATTAAATGGAATAATTGATTGTCCATTTCTCCTGAATATCTCAGTCTTTGTCTGTTTAATGTCTGCCTCTCACATTTTCCGACTGCCTGTGAGACACTTAACAGAATTCCCACTGCTCCACTTCTCCTCAAGACTAGTGATGATGTTCTCCTCATGTCCCAGGGAGCATCACAATAACTTGCTTTTTGTCTTCATTTATTTCCCCCCACCAAATCTTTTGCCATAAAACGTTTGCACTTACATACCCTCTCTATGTGAAGTCTCATCCAACCAAAGCTCCTCAACAGTCTTTCAACTGCCTCCTCTGTGATACTCCATGAGTAAACATCTTTCTCGAACTGCAAAAGGATAATAAAGAGGCAGAGAGATTGAATAAGTGGCCTCAGATGAGTCTTCAGAAGAGCTAGGAATAAAACCTTACTGTTGCTGTCCTCCACTAGTGAACCAGATCAGCTCTCTTACTTCCTTATGAAATAAGACAATGAAAAATTGTTAATGAAGCTATGGGGACACAGCCTGTTTCTCTGATTCTTAGCTTACATGTTGATTTAGTACTAGTACACCACCAAGAGATTGTTATAGAACACATCTCATCTAGAGTACCTTCTTTATCTCCCAAGAAGCCTGACCACCAGATCTCACACAGTTTTGAATCATTCCTTTTGATACAGTCACAGACCTCTCACAGTTTTGAGTCATCCCTTTTGATACAGCCACAGACCTCTCACAAACAGTGTGCAACAAACCTAACCAACTCAGTGATGTGAATGGTTCTTGTACGTGCAGGGAGCCTCAAGTTTTCCTTGTTCACTAGCTAAAGACAGAAACCTTTCCTATTGCTGTCCCTTCAAGACTTTTCTGCAGTAAGCGCTATGCCTCCGAATGTAATGTTACTCTCTGCAAAGCACAACCCATATCAGAGAAACAATGGCTTAATAAGCTACAGAACACACTGACTTGTAAGTTCTGGTACTCCAAGTGGTAGAGTGTAAGAGAGAAGCAAGTTCATTAAACATAGGCAATTTCTGCATCACCAAATCCTTCCCCAGATCGCTTGTTTCCTTTACTTGTTTTCCTCAGGGAGAAGAATATACCTGCTGGCTGATGGTACCTTTGACAAATTCCCCCACAAGAAAATGAAGTGAATCAGCAAGTTTAGCTTCTAGAAGATGACCAGACTGTTAGTCAAAGGTGGGATTCAGATAATATACAAATTTGTACAATACCCAAAGTTTTGTGAAAAGTGGATCAATATTGCTTATGCTATGTTCTTCCTGGAGTGCATACAGCCTTTTAAACCTTGGGGCCAAACTGAAACATGGAGATACTACAGATGGTAACTGCTGAAATTTCACAAGACGACGACTCCAGGATGAAAAACCTACATCCCAAGTCACTAAACAAAGGAGGTCATGTGGTTTCTCATCTCACCTTTGCGGAGCCATTTTTTATCCTTTGTAGACAGACAAGTGACACTCTCTGAACATTCAGGAAGGCTGCAGGCTAGAACATGAAATTCACATGGGATCCATGCACAGTGTTAAGGGTCCACAGGGAAAAGCTGTTGGATACCTCTCTCTAACCCATTTAGATCAAGGCTTTCCATGCTGACCTGCTCGGGATCAAAGGAAAAAAAACACAACCCTATTTTTCTCCCCTCCTTTTTAGTAAGTAAAGGGTCCCTAAGCATTCTGATACGGCTGCTATAACTCTTGTGAAAAGCCAACATGGTGCAGGGGGCTGTATGTTATTCCTTCACACTGTGGATGTACCTCACTCTGTCAGGAGAGAATATTTATCTTTTGACAACTTGCATTAGCAGGCTGGAGGAGGAATTCTCATACATCCAAGCCATATAGAACTCCAACAATCAGGTACTACAGCTATTTTATCTCTCTTTACCAAGCATTATATCTGATCAACATGCTTCAGGCAAAAATATCTGCACCACAGCTGGTCTCCTCAGGGGCTTGAGCTTCCTTTATGCACTGTCGCAGAAAGCAGATAGAAAATGTTTCTAGTTATACTCCAGCATTGCAGGTATTTCTGTTTTCTGTTCATATCTTGAAAGCTCCAACGTTCACTCCCTTCTGGAGGAACAGGAAATTGCAGTTATTGCTGCCTATTATTGCACATCAAATTAGGAAGAAAGGATGGGACAGGGCTGGAATTGACTAAATATATGGAGGAAAAAAATCCTTTGGTTTGATATATCGAAAGCAACATTAAATATACTTCTATAGTCAACCTACCAATTCCATCACAGACTTCATTAGAGCCCATACAGCTAACAGTGCATACAAAGGGATCCTAAGTATTAGTACACCAGTAAATATATGTATGACCAAATATAAGTACTTTTTAGTGCTCTAGAATAATTCCTGATTAGGCAACAGCAAAGGTACTGCAAGTGTTTCAAGTTGCTGGTAAAAGAGGTGCTTTTGATGGTCAATAGCTGAGAATTGTACTGGTGAGGCACCAGAAGGAACAGGATCCATTTCATTGTGTCTTACTCACATTGGCTATTACTCACAAACCTATTGGGAAGAGGCAGCAGATTAATTTCTGTCCAACTTAAACCACGAAGTACAGCACGTATGTGCTGCAAGTCAGATGAGCGAAGGGGCTGTTTTAAGGCACTCAGCTCACAGATGCGCTAAAATTACGTCTGGTCTGTAAAAACTAGAGGAAGGGACAGGTTTTCTACTTAGTTAGTTCTTTTATTTTCATAAATGCAAGTCCTATTCCAAAACAGTTGTGGGGGGATGGGGAGAGGAGGGAACTCATATTTTAACTTATCAAAACTTGCTGTGTAGAAAAATATGGTCAAACTTTAAGCTGTGTTCAAATGCTTTCTAAGTGATTTTCTTGTACAGTAAGAAGAGTACATCACAAGCTTCTAATGACTGATACCCAGAAGGCTGAGGAGAGTGAAAGACACTTTGCTTGCCTTCTAAGAATTTGCTTTCACTTACTTTAGTTATGAGATATAAATTCCCATTCCCCTCTTCAGTACTCACAACTCAGTTACCATACCAAACAAATGTGCTGCACAAGTAACAAGATCATCTATGAAATAATACTCCATGAACTAAATGTTTACTGCTTCACAGAAGCAATACTCTCTAAAAATGTGGTCAACTGGTTCAAAAGGAAACAGAAAGCCCTAATTATTGTTTTGATTTGCAAAGTAATTCTATACCCTGCCTGGTCTTGACCAAGACTTCTCAATCTCTGCAAAATGGTAAAAATTATATTACTGGGGCATTGTGAAGTTTAGAGTTTGTAAAGAATAGAACAAGTAATTACACTCGGCTTCTGAAGAGGGATTTTGATATTCAGTGTTTGCGGTTTATGCCCAGAAAAGGGGCTTTTGACAGTCTCTCTTAGGTACTGCATAGGTAGTTAATAACTTGATTTTAGCAAATATGGCTCTGAAGAAGACAAAAACAAATTTTTAAATATTTTATTAATCAAATTAGTAAATTTTTTAGAAAAACTCAACCAGTATTATACTCTATAAATTTGCCTTAAAAGACATTCAAAACAATGGACTGACCAAATATTCCTTATTTACAGTTCAGAAAAATATCTTCTGGTGACACAAATGCTCTAAAGGTCTGGAAAGATTACTTACTCCCTGTCATCTGCATTTGAAAAACCCTTTCAAAGTCTGCATGAACTCAGTGAAGATGGGATGTAAGAGAGGAGAGAGCAGGTCGCTGTGCAGGGAGGCAGTGGCAAAAAGCAACTGCTGTTTCAAACACAGGCGTTGTTCAGTACAAAGTGTGGATATACCAAAACATTTTTTTAACTGCAGCTCATTATTTTTTCTTTTTTATGATCTTAATACTATATTGCACAGTATGTTCATACATTTGCAAAAACGAAAGAATAGCTTTTAAAGGAATTAATCTGGTTGTAACAAACAGCATCTGTGAGGGTGTCATTATTGTCTCTCCAGATCTGCAACCAAATTTGAGTATTTCTTTCTGAGCAGTATTTGACTACTTTGGGTTGCTCTGTGTTGACAATACTTCATTTTGGTTACCAATGTTAACTATTATCAGTTATCTGTCACAAGTGGCAGCGTACAGCTTCCATGGACTCTTTTACTATGTTAGCAGTCATCTGCAGTGTATGAAATGGGGATATCAACTGATACATTCTTCCTCTTAGCACCAGGAGGATCTACAGTAAGTGTACTCATTAGAAGTCTAAAAAAAACCCAGAAATCCCAGCATATGAAACAGGAAAATGTATAACAGGAAGGGAAGGAGAATGTCAAGCTGCTGTTGAGCTGACAGGATAAAGAACCTCTAGTACAGAGATGACCATAATTACTGATTTGAGTACAGTGTGGGAAAATCAGCACATTTGGCATTGCTGTGTGCTTTAGATTCTTTTGTGTATTTCAGATTATTGTTTTGTGACTCCTGGGCCTAGAATTTTTTCCCATAAGCCTTTGTGAGTTTTTTTTCCCTTTGTTTTTTTTTAATAGGAAAAAAGCATGAAAATAGAGACTTTTTCCCTTCTGTAACAATAATACCATGGAGTTACCTCCACTAAAGATTCTACATTAACTGGTAACCTCACTGTGACATTTGTGTCTTTCTTCCCAGGCAATGTAACAAGAATTTTGGGCACCAGCGCAGATTCTTATTAAATTTAGCAGTGTTTAGCTGAAAGCAATACCAAGGATAAGTGAGATTCAGCATGCCAAAAAAAAAAAAGGGGGGGGGGGGGAAGA
>WHYT01013343.1:9790-31980 GCA_009806455.1 Tetrax tetrax
CAGCCCCGACAACTCCTGGTTCAGCCAGGGCAGCAGGGGCTCGAGGATCTCCAAGGATCTCTCCCGGAAAAGGCTCGCCCAGATCTCCGCTTGGAAGCCGGCCACATAAGTCCTGGGCACCGGCTCCGCAGCCCCCTGCCTGTCCTCGTGGCCGGCAACCGATGGCTCTGAGCGGTGTGGAAGCTCCATCTCCAGGAAATCGTCCTCTGACCGCACAGAGTAAATGATGGTGTCCACAGCCTGCCTGCAAAGGGGGCACGACGATTTCCTCTTTGCCCACCGCACAATGCAGCCCAGGCAAAACTGGTGGAGACAGGGGGACGCATAAGCGACGTTTTCTTCAGCGTCGCGGCAGATCGGGCAGCTCCACTCTGTCTCAGTGGCCATGTTTGCTTCTTGCAGCAGACTGCAGAGAGCTGAGGACAAACCACGCTGAGAAAGGGAGAGAGGCCATGGGCATTTGCTGTCCTGCAGAAGGGAGGAAGGAATGCCCAGGCCCCTTGAGAAGGACTCCCTCCTGGCTCCCCTGCCCCATTGGCCATCCCACAGCCACTGCGGGGGGATGTTTCCCTGCACAGCTCACCTCTGCTGCTGCAAGCGTGTGCCGCTGTTCCTGTCTGCCTGAACCAGGCAGGGCAGGGAAACCCAGCGGATGGCTCTGGGACGGGCACAGAGAGCTGCCGATGGCAGCCCCCCGAGCACCTCTTGGCACCAGGAGAAGCCTCGCTCCACCCTCCAGACCTCGCAGACACACTCGACAGGAGGCCAGGCTTGAGCCAGGCTGGGCCAGGCTCTGCCAGTGCCAGGAGATAAGCATCGAGGGATGCAGGGTCACAGCCGTGACCGTCCGCTGCCACGTAACGTCACAGTGGGCCCTCAGCTCCTATAGTGCCTGCACAGGTAGCGCCATGGCTGGCACTGGCTCTCATGCAGATGAAAAATGGAATCGTTCCCGTATTCCTTCAACTTAGAAAGCAGACACTCTTCTATGGCTTGAACGTGCTTGATTGCAAGCACAAGTTACCTAGAGATGACACAGCTGAAGCATGACAGATGAGAAGAAGCCATCAGTAGTCTCTACTGCCTAAGAGGCCATGTTGGGAAGCTCAAAAGCAAAGGCACAGCTGGCACAGAAGTTGCCCTGCATGTGGCAGAAGCACAAATCTCACTTTCAGAGATTGGCGGGGAGTTGTTGGCTACAGGAAAGTGACGCCCAGAAAGGTTTCCTCTGACTTTCTTTTCCGAGTCTTTGTAGACAGCTTCAGTAAAATTTAGATGGCAGTAGAATGGAAAATTCTGTCTGCCTGGAATTCATTGACTTGATACTAAACTGAGAGACACATTGGAAGTAAGACTTGAGATGGCAATAGTTGAAATGGTGTAATCTTCTGCAGAACCGTTGAGAAAGACCCTCTTGGACTGAGGAATCAGGGCTCCAGGGAAAGTCATGAATGGGCATGAAAGTCATGTGGAAGCTGCGGCAGACACATAAGCAGAAAGGTGTGCACAGCACCAGGAGAAGGAGGAGAAGGCATCGCGGCTGGTGACAGCAATGCCAGCTGCGCTGCTCGAAATGAAAGACTGACTTTTCCTGCAGTTGGTGTAGTTTTGTTTTCTTCTGTAACAATTACGATTACATTACTAGCAATAAACTGAGAGACATATTGAAAGTAAGACTTGAGATGGTAATAGTTAAAGTGTTGTAATGCTGAGAATACTGTCAGCATAGACTGTCATCATCTGGCAGCAATTAGAGGCAAATAAATGTTTTTCAATTAAGTTAGACATTCTTCCTTCCATGACCCTCCATGGGCCACAGCCTCCTTCAGGCCTCCACCTCCCCCAGTGTGGGGTCCTCCGTGGGCTCCAGGTGGATCTCTGCTCCTCTGCGGAACTCCATGGGCTGCAGGGGGACAACCTGCTCCACCATGGTCATCACCACAGGCTGCAGGGGAATCTTGGCCAGGAGCCGCATTACTCCTCCCCCTCCTTCACTGACCTTGGCATCTGCAGCCGTTCCTCACAACAGGCTGGCAGACGCCTCTCAGGATCCTTTTTACATCTTATTCACATCTCATCTCCTCTGCGCTTCTTGCAGCCAGGCCGGGCCGAGTCGGGCCCAGTCGGCTGCCCGGCGGGAGGCCAGAGGGTGAGGCCTGCAAGGCCCACGAGGCCTGCGCCTCCCCCTCTCTGCCCCCGCTCAGCTGCTTCACTTCTCTTCTCTCTTCTTTTTTTCTGTTTCTCCCTTTTTAAATACACAGAGGCGTTATCACGGGACATTCTGCTCCCAGTCGGCTCGGCCTTGGCCAGCAGCAGGTCCGCCCTAGGCCCGGCCGAGTCCACTGACAAAGGGGAACAACTTCCAGCAGTTTCCTACAGACGCTGCCACCTTAGGCCCCCCTCACCAAACAAAACCAGAACAGTTCCCTAGATATCAGGATTTTTCTTAGGATCCGCAGAACATTGCTATGCAGTTAGTGCTGCTTCACATGGGAGGTCTCAAAGGGGACTCTGGTTCACCAGCAGCCAATGAAGTTCTGCTGACTTGGTGTTTCTAGTAATTTCTTTTGGAAAATGGGGGTGGAGGAACCAGGGTATAGGCAAGAATGCTAGGCCTAGGGACTTGTACATACGGATCTAAAATCTGAGAGATAGACTTTTACTGTACTTTGTCTGTATTTCCAGGATATATTTCTTACAATATCATGTTTTTTATAACAAACAACTCCTGCCAAAACATGCTTTTTCACTAGTCTTCACAGCTCTTTGGTTTTTGGTTTTGGCATGGATGACTTTCAAGAAATGAGGTCCTTATAAACAAACATCATTTTGTCTAGTATAGAGAACTATAGCAGAAAAGAGTAAAGTTTGTGAAAAATGTGGTTGTGCTTCTTTTCTAAGTTATCAGTTGTATTTTATGGCAGTCTGTCAAACAACTATGGTCCAGAACATATAAGAAAGTGTTCTAATTTAGTATCTACAACTAGAGCAAATTATGACTGACACAGTTTTTATACTGTGACGTCACACTGACAAAGTTCTTGCATTTGAATATTTGTAAGTTATAATTAGAAATAACTGGAAGAAGCTGTACTAAATCCTTTTGCAGGGAGGAAATACAAAAAACTGTGTATTTCCCTTTATTGAGTAAACTGCCATTCTCCTGAAATGCACAAGGCTGAACAATGAAACGAGAAGAAATGAAGGACTAACTGAATGTTAAACTCATTTTCTTCACTTTGTAAAAGTCTCTAAATAGCCCAGAAGTTGTGTTGCTATGCTAGAAGAAAGGAATTGGCATTTCTACGAGGTGGGATTTTCTCTCCTTTGTGGAAACCTCGTAGTGCAGATCAATGTAAGAACTTGGGATGACCTGTTTGAAGATGTCTGGGAGGTGGAGTGACAGTGAGGATGTCTGGAAAGGGTAAGAGGAGAATTTGGCATTTGATGTGCTTTTTTTGCAGTGTCAAAGGTTTTGTAAAGGGAGTTGCTAGCAAATCTAGAGTGAGTAGTGCAAGTCATTCAAGAGCTAAAAAATCTTACAGGGTGAGAGACAGTCACATGAATGTCAGTGATGGAGCAGATGCTGTAAATGGAATAAAACCATAAAGCTCTCTGGGAGGCTGTCAGTGGTCTGTACTGGAGCAGCGTTGCTGAACCTTGGTGCTAATGGTATGAGAGGCACTCTCAGGCAGGAGGCAGTCCCCAGCCCCAGAAGCAGGCTGCACACCGGAGGCGTGATTGTTCCCTCAAGGGGCCTTTGGGAGGCTGGAGATGGGAAGGGACAGAAATCCACCACAGCCTGGCCAACAGCATTGTCAGAGCGTATCCAGGGCAGGAGAAGCCCCTGGAGGTGGGCAGCCCGGGAAGGCAGACATACTAGAGAGGGTCTGGACCAGAGTACGGATGAAAATTTGGCTGGACCCCTGCAACAAAGATGACCAAGCACCTGCCAGCAGGGCTGCAGGATTAGGACCGCAGCCAGCAAGGAGTGGGGAGGTGGTCTCGGTACACCTCTGACCACTTTGTAGTCCAAAGTCCGGCTCAGGTCTTTCCCAGACCAAAGGATGTTGGGTGCCTGGAGTGAGTCTGGAGAATGTCCCAGTGGCTGAACAAGTCGGTGTCTGCTGGGAGGCTCAGAGATGGAGTGATTTGTGGCCAGAGATGGGGCTTGGGCACTTGAGGCAGTCAGCAGCTGCTGCCTGGGTGAGAAGGACGAAGGGGCTGGACTTTCCCTGAAGGCAAGAGGGCACAGTTTGGGAAGGGGACACAGCAACAGTGCAGAAAGGGCACATTTTCTCCCCAGGACAGGGTCCGACGTGGGAAGGTTGCTCAGAGGCTGCAGGATCTCCATCATGGGCAAGAGTCTGCTCCTGTTGGCCTGGCTGTGATGGGGAAACTTTACCAGGTGACCTCCAAAGGTCTCTTCTGACATTAATAACTTTATGACTCTGCGACTGTCACTGTCAGCCCCAGGACAGCAATTTTTATGGGTTACCACTTCACAGCCCAGCCAAATAGAGCCCTACAGGGAGAGGAGAGACTGTCATCCTTAAGTACTGAAGCAGAAGATTCATGGGGTCAGGGTACAATGCATGACAACTTTCAAAAGAAGGTTTAAGACAAGGGTTATAACATGAAGATAAAGCCATTATGGGGTGAAGTTCCATGGAATCAGTATGAAGGTATGGATTTTTTTTTGCAAAAAGGAAGTTGCATCTGGGCTCAGGTAAGACTCTGAATGGGGAAAGGAAGTGGCAGCAGAAGAGCACTTGTAGCTTTACATTGTGTTCTTCCCTTCCTGCTTCATGTTTCCAAAAAAGAACAGTTCACAGTTCACAAACCTCCTATTCAGATTTGACCAATATGCTTTCATGAGGTCGATCAGGCCACCCAACAGAACAAGTAGCACAGCCCTGTATACAGGGAAGAGACCTGACACTCACCCTCTGTGCTTCACCTGCCTCATCTGTACAGTCAACTTGCAACAAAAGAAATTTAAATGATAATTTGAATTATATAAATTACAATTAATTACTAATAGTGCCTGATAATAGTGATTGGAGATATTTCAGTTAGTTCATTAGCTTTTTCTTTGTTGAATATTGGTGGTGACCACTGGCATTTGAGTAATTGTGACCCTTTTTCTCTATTTTTAGTTCTGTTTTGATAAATATAAATAGTTCTTCAAAGGGCAATTCAGCCTGAGGAGTGCCTTTGAAATAAGTGTTTGAAAAGGACTAACAGTAATCTTTCTTCCTTGTAATCAGAAATGGCAGGAACCTCCTGCACTCTTCCCCAGGAAGGGTCCTGAAATCTCTCATAATCGTGTTAGAATTGATGAACCCAATGGAGCGTAGCTCTGGGAAGATCCAAAATCCTTTTGTCAGATCAGAATTAAATTTTTGCCTCCTGTATCCTGGGTGGCTGTGTGCCTTATGATGGATTGGAGGGAGGCAAAGTTGTGTCCTTCATCAAACCTGGGACATTTTTCTGTGTGAGGGTTTTGGGCTGTGACGAGTTATGAGAATGGGCAGCACTCTGCAGCCATAAAAAAAGGCTTTTAAACAAACAGCATTAGTCTACACAAAAGCACAAAAAGCATGTAAGTAGAATAATTATTTTTCTCTACTCACAGATGTATTTCTTCTGACAGCCACTTCTGTGAGTATTGTAGTGTTGTGTAAGGCTGAGGCCGAGGCAGAAAGATAATAAAAGGGACTGTGATAACTAGAGACTGGACATGCAGATGGCATGTCGTGTTGCTGGATTAACTGAGACGTGGTGGGACAGCTCGTGTGACCAATGTCACACGGAAGGGGGTACAAGCTCCTCGGCAAAGGATGGCAGGGAGATGAGGAGGGGTGGCCATCTACATGAGGGAGCAGCTGGGGAGTCCAGGACTCCCCGTGGTGCGGGTGACAAGTGGGTCAGGGCTGGAGAAGAGGGCAGGGAGACAGATGACCACATGGGGACCTGTTACCGACCCCCTGGCCTCTGGCCACTGACCCTGTTTCTCCTGTGGGACTTCAACATCTCTGACATCGGCTGAGAGGGAAATCCGGTGTGGCATGAGCCATTGGGGGGATTTCTGTAGGGTGTCAGGGATAACTTTGTGGTACCTGTCCTGGAGGGGCCCAGCAGGGATGAGGCAGAGCTGGACTTGCTGGTCCATAACGAGGGGCTGCTTGGGGAGGTGGTGATCAGAGGCAGCCTTGGCTGTAGTGACCGTGAAGCAGTGACAGTCAAGATGCAGGGAAAAGTGAGGAGCAGACAGCTGCTGAAAACAGACGCCAGACTTCAGGAAAAGAAGGAAACTTTGGTATGTGCTAAATGAAAACTAAAGAAAGAGGGTGGAAGGAGGTGCATTGGTTCATTTCCAAGGGCCTCAGCATGAGAGCATACATAACACTTTTCCACAGGACAGAAATTTCAGCGTGTTGATAACCTCAGGTGAAAAGTTAAATAACTACTTTTTATTAAGCAAAAAGAACAATCACATCATCAGTTTTGAGATCTGCACTCTTTTATTTTAGGAGGAGATGCACTTTAAATAGCACTCCCCTAAAACTTTTAGCAGGAACAAAGGAATCGAAGCTCAGGTACTTTATTTTTTTCATTCTCTCCTGTAGACTGAGCTCCCCGACTAACTTACTTCCCCTGTGACACACAGTCAGCAGGTGACTCCAGTGGTGCATCACACGTCTCTGTCCAGAGGTGCTTGAGGTGCATCAGAAATGGAGACAAAACTGAACAAAAGTCATTACCACTTGAAAAAGGAGGGGACACACGTGCATCCCCCATAGTTGTCCATGGTGCTTTGAAAGGGAGATGTACTATGGAAAATATTGAAATAAATGTCATGTACAAATAAAATATCTCCCCAAACAAACAAGCCTCCCAACAAAGTGTTTCACTTCAGCTCAATCTGACAAAAAAAAAAAATGCTTGTCTCATTAATGAAATTACCAATTTTACACAGGGAATTTATTTTTCAATGACATTCTATTTCCTATCAGTCTTTTTTAGCTAGTAGTTCCCAGATGGTCTTTATTAGATACTAATTTTGTAGAAACTATTAATGAGACCCTGTTAAGTCCCTTAGGTCATGCTGAAAATCTCATTGGAAATAATGGAAAAATCATTTTGGTTTTATATGTATATACACTGGGAAGAAATATATATACCTCTAGGGACTGTACTCATTCCAATTACTTTGAAATTACTCAGAATAATGATTGAAGTTGCTTTTATCTGAAATCACTTATCTACAATTTTCTGGGTTGCTATACTCTAATAGTGATGATACACTCCATTTCATTAATAAATTTTTAAAAACGTAGCATTAGATTGAAGCTTTCAATGACAGTGGTGAAAGCTGCAGTTTGGAAATGTGGTATTTCTTTAGGTCATTCAAGATTCATAAATCTCAATGTTTATGAATTTCTGGATGCAGAAATTCGATAGTTTTTGTTCATTTCTAATATTTACAAGAATGCAAGATTTCCAAGCCCATAGGCAGTACGTACTGAATAAATGCCACCTTGGCTTTCCTACTCTAGCAACAGCTCATAACCCACCACATTTATTCTAGCCTCTAAATGAAGTCTTTCTTTAAATACCACAGTTTTCAGTTTTACAGCTACCAACAGACAAAACTAACTTTGTTATCTATTTGTCACTGTTTTTCTGTAAGACACAATTTATTTTTTTGATTTTTGTTTTGGTTGGTTTACCCCAAACTGGTGGCATTCCCCTGACTTTAATACAGCTGTGTACACTGTGAGTAGGTATAAATGATCCCACAAGCCTGGAAGAGTGTGATTGTATTTATGTGCTTCCATGGCAACATGTTTTGCCTAAAAAAATATAGAACACAGTAAAATTTCAAAAAGAATCATTTATACCTTGTTGGAGAACAAATAAAGTCAGTGTGTCATTCAACATACAAAGAATTTTCAGGAGCTAAACTGTAATTAGAATTATTTTATAACTAAGTTGCTTATGATACATCTAGCTCTACCATTTATTAAAACCTTGTTCATGTCACTGTTTTCTCTCCACCAGGAAAATACCAGAAAAGAGAAAGTGCAGTAGATGTGTTTTGCAACTTTTGTGCATAATGCTATATTTAAATAACTGAAATAATATTCTTGCTATTAATATCCTTACACTGGATCTGTTCTGGTCACAACTGCCTGCCTAGTACAATTAGTTAAATCTAGTTTCTCATTTGCGTATGTTAATATTTTGTTAAAACATTCAGCTTTTGCTGCCAGCTGCTTCTTGAAGCCAGGCAAGGTGGTTCATTCATGATGTTTCTTAGCTCATCCTTAATCTACAAGCATGCAAATAATTGATGTTTAAACTACTAAATTTTCAAAAGCTTGGTTTGAAACAACTGAGAGTCAATGAAAGCATCTTCTTTTGTCACAGCTTTAGAAAACTAGACAAATGCTTCCATCCTACTCACTACAGAAACACTGAAATAACACCATACATCATCACGAGGTAGAAAACTTTTCTTTAATGTTTTGGGGATTTAACAAGCTGAGCAGATCTGGGCTTGCTATAGTTAAGATTAAATGGCATACAAGGGCTACTTGCAACAAAAGAATTGCATTAAAGCCCCTTTCCTGAAACAATTGATAAAGGTTCCAGCATTTTCTGGGGAGCCTAGAAATATATTTATTTTTAAAAGGCATTCCACCACAAATACATGTCAGAAGAAGGACTAGCATCACAGTGGATGGATATGCCTTTTAAATTCAAACTTAGAATTTTCATTTTCATGCACACAGAGATGCCAGACACTGATATGAAGACCTTTATATTTTCATCTTTCTCCAAAAATAGCCCTAAGGCAGAGTTATGTAGATTTTATTTAACCTGTCTTAATTGCTGTTGGGAGAAGGGAATGTAATTTGGCTGCCGTTGTAATAGAAGAGGCAGCTGAGAGTCACTAAAATTTACAACCTGAGATGAAAGGTGAATGGGGAAAAACAATTTCCGATGGATTTTTCTAAATTATCTTTTCTCCCTCTCAACATATGCACACATGGAGAACTACGTAAATAAAACCAATTGGGTGACAAGCATAACAATGCTGGCCTAATTTGAAAATGAAAATTGTTTGAAAAGGGAAATCAAATTGGATGCAATTAGAGCAACCTAAACAAAAAGAAATTTACTTAACACTACACTGATTTGTCCTTATCAGGTCTCCCAGTGATGGACAAAATAATGAGGTTGATTGCCACAGAAGCCTTGATAAGACCAGAGTACCTCTGCAGGGCCCTGCTGTCCATTTTTTTTAAGTTCTTTACTTCTTCCTGTGTGGGAAGCCATGACCTGTAACATCAGTCTAGACAGAGGACAAAAATGAAAGTGTAGCATTTGTAAGTGTGTATAAAATTCTCTTTGTTTTTTCAGTTCTTTTCTAAACTTCATTAAAAATGTGTCTCACACCCACCAAAGCCTGTCTTGAGGCAGGTTACTTGGCTTTTTCTGTAACATCCTAGAACAAAGAAGTGGATGTTTCCATCCAGGACCCATGGAAATTAGCACAGTGCATGCACATATTGTACACCATGAAGTGGTGCCCATGTCAGGAAATAACAATTTATTTGGGCCTAAACATAGCTAAAATGGCACAGATTTGCATGCATTGATACCATTTTGTTTAAACTAACAGGTCATATATTTTCTTTCTCTTATAGTCTTACTATCAACGCAAATTTCATCTGACTTGGATTTAGTGCAGATGGAGAGCTGTCAACTGTCCTTTAAATGATAGCTTGCCTATTCTTTGCATGAAATACCACAGCTGATAATGCGAGCTAGTTATGTCTACCCCACCCTCACTACTCTACCCACTTCCAGGAGCCAGTAAAATTTCAATTAAGGAAAGTCCAAGGAAGAAAACTATTGAAAATCCTGAAGACTGTCAAGTGTGAGCCTCAAGACTCTGTGTGAATACAGACATCTCTGACACATTTCATAAAGGTGCAATGGGAAAATCAGCTCAGAAGATGCATGCTACTCCCTCTGTACACTGATTTTTAAATGAGGTTGTCATAACTGTATTTTATGAACCCTAATGCATTTTGGAAGAAACCAGAGCTCACTCACCCACCAACTCTTATTCAAACTCTAGCCCTATCTCATCACACCTCTAGACAGACAAAGCATAATTAATCATAAAGGGTAAACTAACAGTATACAACTAGATGGGGGATTCCAGGACACACTGAGTCTGAAGAGAAAATTAAATGGGGGAAGTCTAAGTTGAGCATAAAGTGCTTTGACACTCTCTGCACATCCTCAACATCTTCTCTCAAGATATTAATTAGTCACCAGCTCCAACAGGGAAGGAGGGCAGGAGAACAACTCAGACTGAAGAACAGTGTTGACACAAGAACAAATGGATATAAGCTGGCTATTAAAAAGCTTAGGCTGCCTTTTAGAAGATGGTTTCTAATTGTCAGAGGAAGAAGGTCATGGAATAGCTTTCCTAATAGAGGTAATGACATAAAACTTAATGGCTGTAGGAGATAACTTGATGCAATTTATCATTGCAATTATATGATTTGATAGCCTGACCCAAGAAGTTCCTTCCAGTTTGTTACTCATTTTCACTGCCGTAGTTACAATATCCTTGCCAAAAACACATAAGCGTTAATGAGTTTCCCTATTTAGTCATGTTCGCTGCGAATGGAACAGAAACTACAAAAAAGATCTAAGATCTGGCCAGACACTGCTATCTTTGGAGGGAATGACAAGTATTCATGGCAAAAAAAGATGTCATCTGGCCTCTCAGCTACACTTTACAGTATTTGGGCAGCAGAAACTAGCACTCCGTGCTGGGGACCACAGTGGGAAGGAATGAAGAAGCCAAACTGTGCTCATCATTCAGGACTGCTCTGAGCAGTAGCAAGAGAAAACGAGGGTCTGTTTAATGTGGCTTATCTGTGTTGATGATAGATCTTGCTGGCAGTTAGTGATCCTTCTTTACTGTCGCATGGCTGAATCCTCTCTTTAGGAAGCCATGGAGAAGCGTAGGGTACGTGTGTTTGTGCAGAATCGCGTCTCCACAACATCTTGAGTAATCACATAAAGCATCAAGTATCACCAAGAAGCAATTAACCTTGACAAGCTTCTTATGGAATTCCTCCTTTCCTTCTTTTTTTTTTTTTCTCATTATTACTATTTTTTTTTCCTTCTTTTTAATCCTTAGGATTTCCCACCTTTCGTTTCAGGTCATTATAAATCATTCCCAGAGATTTCTTCAGCCACTTTACACTTGTACCATGAATTAGATTTCCTTTTCTACTGTAACAAGTCTGTGGAAAGGTTTTACTGAGAGAGAGAGACTTCATTAGCACAACAGTAGAATTTTGCTGCTGCTCAATATGACTGAAAAAGAGGAAGGATTCACTGCACTTGTCTGCAATGGAAGAATATTGTATTGGAAGAATATGTATAAGAAAGAGGCAACTAAACTGCCAGAAGATTCTTGACATGAATCTAATTTTCCAAAGCTGCATGGACTATTTGCAGTCTGGGTTTCATGTGGTTACTGGATCAAGGAAGAGAACAATGGCTCATATTCACTCTCACCACTGCCATTCATGCACTTCTCATGCTCCATGCCTTTCTTGTTGCTGCCAC
The DNA here is from genome assembly GCA_009806455.1 of Tetrax tetrax. Taxonomy (NCBI): domain Eukaryota; kingdom Metazoa; phylum Chordata; class Aves; order Otidiformes; family Otididae; genus Tetrax; species Tetrax tetrax. The sequence continues at coordinate 21,461 of WHYT01013343.1, forward strand.
TGGACATGGACTTGCTCCTCCAGCAGTTGGGCCACGCCTTTTTGTGCTTCTGCTGCCTTGCAACTCACTGTGTGGGACTGTTGAGACAACCAGCAGAACATAAAGCAGAGCAACACTGTCACCTTTAGTGTTTTTTGTTGGTCAAGTCTTTTTGCTCTCTGTTAGGCAAGTACTCAGAAGTACCTGATCTGAAGAATGAGTATCTTCCTTAGAACAAGCCTTATTTATTTCTGTTTCCAAAACCATCAATGTACTTACCCAGAATAATATAAAACATAATAAAATATGGTCTGACTTATGAAATCCTATGAGAGACCTCAAGTGGAGAGAGAGACCTCCTGAAACATTGTTAACCTGCTGTGTTGTGACAGAGGTTCAACATAATTCACATTTGTGCTTGAGCTTCATTTGTTTTTGTTTGTTCCATGCTTCTGGATGGATATAAGTCCCTTGAGGCTGCTGAGTTTTCTAGCACTGTGTTAGAAGGCAGAGAGTAAATTCTTTTCTTTTTCTGGTGTAAGTGTTTACAGATATTTCAGAATTTAAGATGTCCAGGATGACATCAGCAGAAAATTATTCCCCACTTCTACAGTTAGCAAAGTCAGGTTGTTAGGAAAATGTAATATCTGTGTGGGACTAAGACATCTCGGAAAATTGAACATGGAATATTTTCAGTATCTACATTCTTCTTCATAATTGCTTCCAAGGGAGCAAAATTTCAAGCTTCAAAACGTTCACAGACAATGTACTTCACAGATAGCTTTTTAAGAAAACAAGGGAGATGTAACAAGAGAGAAAGGATTCAGATGAGAAATTTCCCTTTTTCGTAGGCAACAATAAATAGACTAAGATTTTAAGAGGTAATGTATCATTCTAATGATTATTGTATCATTGTTAAAGATTAACCTGCACATTGCAATTAATTATCTAGCACTATTGAATAGTGACAGCAGCTGGGCACTACAAAAAAAAAGACAGGACCGAGTGCATGGATTTAAAAGTGTTTCATTTCCAAACTGCATTTCTTTTTTTTCAGACTTTCTAAGTTAATTCCTTTCTAATTTATGCATTACAAAATATGAAACGAGGATATTATCTATACTGATATGGATCATAAAATAATACCTGAATAATAATAAAGTGATTGCAAAGAGGAACTGGAGTACATCCTTCATCAGATGTCACACTTTGTATCTTTATTACTTGGTCCTTTTGCCCTAAGATGAACACCTAATTTCCTTTTCTGTAAACAACATATTTGAGTCCATCAATCACCAGAAAAAGGACAACTTTTACAAGCTTGTGATGGATTTTTGGAGGCTGACAAATTCGTCGTCTGTTGCTTTTCACTGAAGGTGCACTTCTGTAAGCTATGAAATTAGCCAAGAAAATGGTTATCAGCGGCTTTGCATACTGAAAGCCACCAACTTGCAAAGTCTTGAACATTCATTAAAGACATTTTATGAAAAGCCTTTCTCCTAGAGCATCCCATTTGGCCACAGGTCTGTATTTATCTTCACTATTTTCTTAATTTCTTTTCTTTTCTTTTTTTTTTACAAACACAGAAACATTGCCCTGACTTTACAAGTTAGTCACTGAATCAATATTGCATGTACTTAGGACCCTTGTGTTCAAGATCAAGTTGATGTACATCATTGTTAAAGTGGCCCTAAGAATTTCCAGTATCCCTTATGTGTTCCTCTGGGGCCTTGTCCTTACTGCAAATGAAGCATGTGGAGAACAACTGAGTGAACAAAGCAGTATCAGTTCTAAGAGACAGACAATAAAGTTTTCCTGTGTGAAAACTCGAGGTTTTCAGTCACAACGGGGCTTTGCCATATATTATGTGGTATACTATAACTTTTTTTGTATTCTGTGGATTTACTCTTGAAATCCTGATTTCTTCTTCTTTCTTTTGCCTCTTCCCCTGCTAAAATGTTAGCAATTTAGCAATGCAATATTTCACAGCTACTTTGGTTTATGGAGAGTTATGCAGGGCAGCAAAAGTTTGAGTATAGATCCCGGTGACGTTAATATAATTGTGATTTGCAGTGCAATTTCTGTGATTTGCAGTGCAACGGAAGTACAGGACACTAGGAACATAACCTGTCAGTTTCTGAATAAAGCAATCACAGCTAAATTGTTCAGCAATTGGTGTTGTTGTTGGTGTTTATTCTTGCATCAGGTGTTCTCCAAGAAAAGTACATAGCAAGAACAATCTCAAATTACTCCAGATTATGTTCCTGGATTCTTTGAATATCTCAGAATCCATTTTCCTTTGTTACTAGAACTGTCTGCTTGATATGCATTGTTAAAAAACACAGTACCTTTGAGTGAAAAAGAAAAAAAAGAATATAACTCAGAAGACAGTCTGGCTCTCTAATTTCTGCTCATAGAAAAAAAATGAGTGAATGAAGTACTGTGATCACAATTTCCACAAAACACTGAATCATCTCCATTGGAAGCTGGTAAGAGGTTTTGCCAACATGTGTTCTTGCATAGTGAATATATTTCCATTGCTTTGGGGCAGATTTGCAAACACACTTTGGAAAAAATATATTTTCAAGTTTTTAACCACAGAGACAACTTCTTATTTCCCTAAGTAAATGTATAGGTATGGTACTGAGGGTTACAAGATCTTTTGAGCCAGAAAGTTCTACATCTTTTTATTTATAAGTTTTCAAGGCCAGACAGTCCCATCAAATAATCTATTCTAACCCCTTGTGTAGAAATATAATTTAAGAGGCAAGATAAATATAACTGTAACAGTGACAAGACAGTACTGACAGACATGTTAAAACGTCTCTTATTTCAGATACTTGCACCTCTTTAATTTTCAGATCTTGCATATTAAAGAATTAGCATGGATTCTCAACAAAAAATAACAAAGTAGAAAATGAAAACAAGAAATACTGAATAGGGACAGTATTTTCTTCTCTGCATTTGCTAATTAAATGGCAATAGAATAGGACAAGCAGACATGTACAGATAAGATGTGAAATGAATAACCACAATTGAAGATGCTAGACTGGGATTTTTTTTTTTTTCCCTCGCTGTAACAGTAAAATTCAATTTGCTGGTAATACGTGCTGTGATACCTCATATTTCAGTTCCAGATGTGGAAAGAGTAAATTAGTTGTGTCATGGAGCACACTGTGCTTTCTATGCGCTCAGTGAGATGACTAGGGCACGCACGTGGTGGTGGTGGGACTGATGAACTGCTTTCAGCTGAGGAACGATGGAGTGCCATGGAGGTCTGCCGCGCAAGAGGAGAGAAGGAGAGAAGGGAGAGAGGTGAGATCTCCCCACAGGCCGCATGCCTTGAGACATTGAAGACATTATAAACAAAGAAGAAGAGGCACTTATAGGTGCTGGGAACAGGTCAGGACAAGCTGTGTATATGTGGAGTTCCTCTGTTCATAACTATGAAATGGGATCATACCTTTGATTTAAAATCGCTTGTTAGTTCCTACGATAGACATTTATCTCATTTATTCTTTAGGCAAACAGCTCCTTAAGCCAATGGGCACTTACTATATTATAATTGCATATAATATACTTATATATATGCACTACACTAATTTATAATAACTATGTTCATATATATATGCACACTATATTAATACATAATGTAATGAGTAGTTACTATACTGTATCTATCACATGAAAAGGATTATTTTTTCTCTGTCTCACCTCACTTAAAGTGTAACTAACAAAAACATACAGTCATAGAATCGTAGAATCATAGGATGGTTAGAGTTGGAAGGGACTTTCAAAGGTCATCTAGTCCAACCCCCCTGCAAGGAGCAGGGACATCCCTGACTAGATCAGGTTGCTCAGAGCCTCATACAGCCTGGCCTTGAACGTTTCCAGGGATGGGGCATCCACCACCTCTCTGGGCAACCTGTTCCAGTGCTCTACAACTCGCACTGTAAATTTTTTTTTCCTAATATGCAATTTAAATCTACCTCCCTCTATTTTAAAACCATTACCCCTCATCCTATCACAACAGGCCCCACTGAACAGCCTCTCCCCATCTTTCTTGTAGCCCCCCTTCAGGTACTGGAAGACCGTTATCAGGTCTCCCTGGAGCCTTCTCTTCTCCAGGCTGAGCAGCCCCAGCTCTCTCAGCCTGTCCTCATAGGAAAGGTGCTCTAGCTCTCTTATCATCTTCATGGCCCTTCTCTGGACCTTCTCCAACTGGTCCATGTCCTTCTTTCAGTGTTTCTTTAAAGTTTCTAAGAAATTCACCGTTTGCAATCAAGGTTTGACCTATCATTTGCAGTTAAGTAAATATGAAACTAAGAAATCTGAGGGAATCTCCTCCATGACACGACACTTGGGCTGTTGGTTTTAACACTGATAAATTTGGCTTATCTGTGCTGAAGGTAGTAGATTAAATCTTAATTGACTACTAAATTCTAATTTCTGAATTCTCAGTATTTTTATGGTTAAGAGTGTTTGTGAAAAAACCGCTTTATTTGTCAGCCATCTGATGTCATGAGTTCCGGGCAGCAGCTCATATCAGGGCTAATTTGCACAATTTATCCCTGAAAGTTAATAAATATTGCCTTCTATTTGAAAATGTGACTATTAATTTTGCAAGTTTTTATGTGCCACAACTAGTTTACAGCCTCCTGTAAAAGCCTGGCTTTCAACCTCTGAATGCTCAAGACTTCTTATCATAAGTTAGTAATTGTTTATAATATCTTTTTTTTTTTTTTTTTTTTAGGAAAATGAGGGAAAGTAGAAGATCACCAGACTAGTGAGCCTCATGCTACTGAAGATTTTTATGGTATTGTTCTCAGCAGGGTTTGCAATGATGCTTTGCAACAAGAGGGAAAGGGGGTATTTCCTTGTCAGACTTAGTAAAACAATCAAAACTTTGACTATTTGTTGTTGAACTGAAGTCTCTTGAAGTCTATTTATTTAAGTTAAATTGCACACTGCATTTTATTTCACATTTTTGTATTTTTATAATCTGAAAGACATCATAGAATCAATTTATTAAATATTCCCATTAGAAATTTGTATTGATTTTCTATATGCACCACACCTTTCTATACGTGTAAATGTGTTTTTAATGCAAGTTAACAGATGTAAAACAAATGGAAAATTGTTCACTTAATAATTTGGTGAGATCCTGTGGCTTGGTTTTAATGAAGAATGAGTTGGTTCCGTTTTCAGTAAAGTTTGTCCTGATATCTGATGCAAAAATTGTCTTGCATTTCACTGTGAGTTTTCTAAATACTCTTAAAGTCTTTGGAGATGTGAATTCCTTCTTGCTCTTTTAGTTCTGGAAACCTGAAAATTGTTAAACCGGAATATATTAGTGTTGGTAAGGCATCTTAAGCTTCTTTAAAATGTTAAAGCTCCTTGCAAAGGAGGGCAAGGTTTTGCCAAGACTGGGACAAGAAATCTAAGTTCATGAAAATGTCATTAGTGGACTAAGGAAGGATGTTACATTTCCATTTTGCATTGATAATTGGAACAAATGTGAAGCTTACTTCATCCAGATTTAAGTGATAACAGGAATGTATTTGTGCTTCCTCTTTTTCTTTCAGCTTTTTTTTTTTAATTATAAATACTGTCTTAAATCAGTCACAAACCTTTTTGTAGAGAATGTATAAAGCAACTAAAACACTTTTTCTCAAGAACTGCCTAAAGCTTTCATCAGAAAAACAACAAAATAAATATTGTGTAATCATGACAGTGACAGTGAAATAAACCCCAAACCCATGAAATCGATTAACTGATAAGAGTTTAGCTACCTTAGATTGCGAATAACCTGAAACAGAAGTCAGTCTATGATTTGTTCCATACAGTCGGGCTACTGTCACTTAATTGTCAAAAGACACAGGAAAAAAAAAAAGAGAGGAACAAAGAAATCTAAAGGCACAGCACATCTGTTAAGAATAAGTTTTGTGTGTGCATGAATACTTATAAAGAAGCAGCCAAGAGAATACAGAAGCTGTATTTATTCGTGATTTCATAGTTACGATTTGAAGGTAAAACCAGTTACATATGAAAGACCTGTTCTTAGAATATTTGTTTGATTGCTAAATAATTGTTCCTTCTATTGATTATTCCAGAGTGACCTCTAATCAGTGCATTAGTCAGAGAGACTGAGCAAAGCGTGAGGTTTTCCCAGGCCGTGTTTGTAAGATAACTGATACTTCAGCAGAACAGTGGTGAACGAAGTGCATATTTCTGGAACGGCAAAATTTGGCTTTTCAGATAGAAAGCAGTCAAGCAGCATGTTTGTATCTATGGTAGATACACGTCATTCAAGGAAGGAGTACAAAGGGAAGCATGCAACAACCCAGGTCAGAGGCTGCATTTGCAGAAAATGGAAAGATATGGCTCTGTCCTTACAGCTGTCTGACTCCAGCAAATCCATGGTACATCTGTCCCTGACTCTTAAGTAACAAGATTTGTATCAAAAGACCAAAGATAAGACAGCAACATAACTTAAGCAAGACACTTTTTTTTTGCTCTAAATTCAATGTTTTGAACTTTCAGAATCAAATTAATAGCATTTTTAAATGAAATGCAGGAATAAAAAGAAAAAGGAGATGATCAAACAGAGGAAGTATTTTCCCCCTACTTTTAAAAGAAATATCTTTATCATGTTATTTCTCTTGACAGAAGGTCTCTTATTTTGAAATAAAAACACAATAAGAAAAGATTTTAGGAACGTAATAGTAATTAAGCTGTGTAAGGAATAGAGACTTCTAAAAAAATCTGGTAACGTTCTATGTCTCTGAGGAGTTGTATTTTCCAATAATAGCCTTTACTGCCTGCCACTGAAAAAAAGCTGTTTAACTCTCAGCTTTACAAGGAAAAACTACCAGTAAGCCATCTGTTCAGTTACATTTCTTGGTGTTGAGGGTAATGGACTGGTTGCAGTTCCTTGCTTAGGAGATAATTTAACATCAGGTACACTTATTAAAATTATATGTAGCTTTTCACACTTGTACAGGAAAAAAAAGTTTATTACACAGAATAAGTTTATAGTGATATGAATTATATTTTTCAGATTTTTCATTGTAATAAAGGCAAATTCAGGAGCTGTTATTAGCAGCTCCTTCCTTCCTCACCCAGTTTGTAGGACAGACATTGAGTCTAAACCCAGGAGATCCTATATACACACTTGGTGGCAAAAACTACTTCTTACAAGCTATGCAGATGGATTTACGGGTGCTGCCAAAGCAAATTACTTGTAGGGGACACAATTTGCAGCAATAACAACAAATGTTTAACAACTCTGGAAATTGTATTGTAAACCTCAAGGGAATGCACAATCAGTGTAATGGGTCTCCCCACTGATAGCTTGGAAATTTTGAGTTTTATGGTTAGAGGGAGCGAAGGACATTGGAAATACCCCCACATTTCACTTTAGTTTAGAACAAATTGCTCTTGCAATTTATCATTTCCAGCAAAACATTAATCATGATAGCTGCAGTTACAAGCATGGCATCCCCTTCTCAGCACCTTATTTTCTGAAATGGCAGTATAACTCGCTTGTTTCTTTGAGATTTACCTACCTATTCTCCATTTCCATCCAATCAGTTCTGCTGCCTGAAAAATCAGAGAGGAACGGATGAGTCTTTTTCTCATTGCTCTCCCACACATTTTCTGCCCAGGATTGTCTCTGAGGTGTTGGGAGATGTGGAGTCCTGTCATTCCATGCAGGGTAAAAGCTTACAGCTCAGCAGTGTGCAGACTGACAAAAACATCTCAGCTAGTTCTGAACACAGTGAACGAGAGAGCTTAGCCACACTGAGGGTCTGTGTTAGCTGTGTTAGCCTCACATGGCTCAGCAGGTCTTCCTTTGCCAAATGAAATTTTCTCAGTGTGAGAAGCCTTATTACATCCAGATTCAACCCCACTAACTCACTTATTAAGCTCTCTAGTGAAAATATTTACATTGGTAAAGCACTGAAATTTATACACTGGTTAATTGTCAATAACATGCATTTTTGGCTCATCTGTCTTGTCCAACCAACATGTCAATATCTAGCATTTTATAAAAAGCCAGTGTGTGTATAGGCTCTTTCAAAATGTAATTGAATACTTTTATGGCATTGCATGTAATTAATATACTTATTTTTTCCTCACAATAAGAAAACGTGCCAGAAGAATAAAAAGCTGTAAAAGAGTATGAATCCTGTTAAGGTAACCCAGGCTGCCTGATTCAACCCTGGAATTTCTGTGGCTCTTCTTTGTTTTTCTTTCCCATGGCTTCTCTGCACCACTTTTGTCCCTTAACTCCTGCACTGCAGATTAACCTGAAATAACATTCAAAATCATCTTGTTAAAAACAGGCACAAGAGGGAGCTTTAATGCACTTGTGACACACAGTATTATTGGTAAACTTTCATAATTTGTGCATTTCGAAAGACTTAAAGCAAAGATATTGTTAATCAAATGAAGAGACACACAGTTCCTGCTCCTGTGCCTGGTTTTAGAAAGGTGCAGTCCAGATATTAATTTATAATTTTGCCAGGTCTAGGAATCTCTGGGAGAGTAGCGTATTCTAAAGTTGGTCTATTTTACTCATGGTTTTACTTGTCATGCCTCCAAAATACCAAGAACCTGTTGATAACTTAGGAAATATCTTTATCTGCTGGTTTCTAACCCAATGGAGTTTCCAGGATTCATTATTAATATTACGAAATTACTCACACCGCCTTCATCTCTAGTCATATTTCCAAAGAAATTAGGCTCTATTTGGTTCAGTTTTTACAGAATGAGACACCACTGAATAGCTGAAATGGATTCCTCATTAGATCTGAAAGCTTTTTCAAAGACATTGATGTCCTTTCATTCTCTGATCACCTAACCTGGTGCTTTGAATTCCATCTGAGCAGCATGCACTTAAAAACTAGGACAATAGCATTCAATAACATGGCATTTTGGTTTCTGTTTGTATCTCAGTTTAAGTAACTCTATCAGGGTGTTGCAAAATGTCTTTAAAAGAAACACGAGAAGTACTTGGCTTTCCTACAATATTAGCCTATTTGTTGTTTGTGAAAGAAAACCCTTTATCTTTATTTGGTGTAAAGGAAAACAGTAGCTGGCATTTACTGCCATCATCAATTACTTTCTATATAACACCTACAAACTAGAATGAGTTTTGCAGAAAGTAAGGAAGATAAAGGGCTTCCCTCAAAGTTATTTCTACCATTCCAGTGCTTTCCAGAAATAGACTAGTAACACAGATACACTTCACAGGGTTGGTTTTTTGGCAAGAATTCCATTATATCACTGTTGTATAACTTCAGTAGCTCATGACAGAGATTGCTCTAGAGGAAAATCATGTTAATGTTCCTGAAACTGGCAAGCAGTGAAAAAGGTAAAAACATAAACACTACTGTAGGCAAAGGGGCTGCTGAGCCCCATTTTGAGTCTCCATTTCCCAAAATCGAGAGGCTAGGATGCAAAACACAGGAGCAAGTCAAGCATGCAATGATCTCTCCCTGAGAGCCCTTCCAGGCTCCAGTGGTCTTCTGGGCCGACAGCGACATTATTGTAGGAAACAATAGTTGGTGCGATTTTCTTCCCATGAATTTCCCTAGTTACTTCCTAGCAAAAAGTGCATTCACAACCAATGACATGTAATGTTTTACAGATTAATCATAAAATGTTGAAAAAAAGCACTTTGGGAAATTGTTTTGCATCTGTCACCTCTTAAAATCATTTGATGTCTTCTAGTTCTGCTACTGGGAGGGACAGGAAGCAATAAATCTCTGTTCACTCTGTCCCCGTCATTCAGTATTGTATAGGCCCTCACTATATTATTTTCTTTTTTATCTGCTTTCCAGATTGAACCATCACAGGCTGTGAGGACTCCAAGTACATTTTACAACAGGTACATTTTTGTCACAATTCACAGAATGGGTGAAACCAGCTTTCTGCATTCAACACATTGAGTGGTGGGTGTATTTAGACTTCAGAAGATTGCTTTACAGCATCACTCTGATTCCAATTTCTGCTAAAAAAAAGCTCTATTAAAAATATTGAGAAGATAACGCTTATATTTGCGGTTAATTAAAAAAAAAAGTAAACGAAATTGAAGCTTTTGGGGGCATCAACAATTTAAGTTTGGTTTTACCTCTCTTCCCCTTTTCCCTTACTGTTATCTGGACCTCCAGTGTGTAACATAATTGCAATTTAAAAAATCCCAACCAGCTGCACAAAAAAAACCCTGCTTGCCTTCATGAGTCCCTGCTCCAATAAATTTATTTTCAATCCAACTTAAATGAGAAGAAGACAAAGCTGCCGCAGACTGGACAGAGTAGAAAGAGATGCAAAGACAGCTTGATTGCGTGTTTTCTCTTGGATAACAAATCTCTGGTGTTACTGTTAATGTCATCTTTTAGGATTTTTAAGGTAGCTGTCTAAGAAGACAAATGTGTTTTCATTCTAAGCTGTCCTAAAAGATCAAAAACCACAGCTCAATATTGCCAGCAGAAAGACTGCCTTTATGGCAGACATTTCATGAGTACTTTCACGCT
>WHYT01013344.1:0-14444 GCA_009806455.1 Tetrax tetrax
AAAAAAAAAAAAAAAAGTGCTATTCATTTTCTGTACGAGGCAGCGAACGCAACCGCGAGGGGAGAAGTTTTTCTGAAATCGGCTCGCTCAGAGGTGCCTGTGAAAGCAGCAACTGGTTGGAAGATATTTAGAAAAAAAAAGTGTTAAGGCTAATATTTTCAGTGTGTAAAAAGGCCATTTGGATTTGTTGTCATCTGTGAAGGGCTGTGGATTTTATTCATAATTACTGTGAATGACGTGCTCTGGCTAGCGCGAGCCAATCCTGAAAATGTCACCAATTTTTAACACGTTTTTCTCTTGAATATTCATAGCTCTGCTATTTGATACAGATGGAGAAAGTGCAACAGGAAAAAAAAGGAATTTACAAAACTGGGCTGTCCGTGCCCTTGTAAGTACGGCGTTTTCCCAAAGCCCTGCCCGGGGCGCGGGGAGGCTGCGGCGGGACCCCGCGCCGGGATGGGTTCTGCCTCTGCCCACAGGGTAGGTGCAGTGTGGGCACAGCATCCCTGTACCGGCAGGCGCCAGTTCCATGAAAAGCCATCATGAGCTGGTATTTTGGGAGTTATCCCCAACGCCATTCCTTGGTAGCAAAGTTTTCTCCGTGGAAAGCTAATTGCTCCCACCGCCGTCACCGGGAGGGCAGAGGACGGCGATGCTCTGTGGGTTCGGGTCCCCTGGCACAGCCAGACCATCCCTGGTTGGCTGCTCCCAAACCCCATCAGGAAGACTTTTGGGAAAAGCTTTAGGGCTATTTTCATACATCGTAAAACATCCCTAAAAAGCACATACGCAATCCAATTTTATTCTCCCATCGGTTGGTTATAAACACAAAAAATCTTGAACTGTGGCCTGGGCTGCATCTGCTTCGCATGAAATATGGATGTTGAAACGCCAGACTCCGCAGCCGGCAACATTTTGGTGGGGAGGAGAGATGCTGGCTGTGACTTCTGTGGGCACCCGGGGCTGCGCCAAGGGCTTAAACATCGGCCTGTGCCAGCTGAGAGCAAATATCGACCCTGTAAAAACAGCCTGGGGAAAGCAGGCAGCCCGGGCCGGCGGATGTGAGCCCCGGTCCCGTTAGCCCTAACGAAGCGTTTTGTTAGGGGCTGGGGCAGAAGCGCCTCTCGCCCACGGCCAGGACACGGATGCTGGTGTCATGGCTTATTGCTTTTCATCGGGGCAGGGTTCAGCTGGCGAGCGAGTTAAAGGGAGGGACTGCAGCCGTTCCCAGAACAAGAGGTCATCTGTTTCCTTTCAGGGGATTTGGCTCCGATTTCACCATTTTGAAGAACAGCGAGGCCCTTTTATCTGCCGGGGAAGGGCTTTTGGGGAGGGGGGCATGGTAGGCTTGTCTCTCCTTGTGTGATAACTCATTTTAGACCCTCACCCAAAACCTGCGAGCGGCTTTGTGCCTTGGGAAAGGGCCCCAAGGAGGCAGAGCGGAGCCTGGGAATGCTGCGGAGCTGCTGCAACCCCGGTCCCCAGGACCAGGCAGGTATGTGAGCATCCCACACCGAGCACCCCACCGCCTGCACGGTGCCGTGGAGATGCCCAAATTGTCCTTTTTCCCCTTCATTTTCCTGCAGCGCCTGTAACGGCCCATTTCAAGGCCACAGCACCCGGTGCTAATCTCAGCCTCCGCCTCCCGAATACATTTTGGGATAAAATGGGCAGCGTGCTGAGGTGTGGTGGATATTTTTAAAGCGACTGGCAGGCTCCACAGAGCAATTATGCTCCAGGTTCCCAAACAGCCCCAAACTCAGGCACTGGCCAAAAATGCCGCGTGGTCCGTTTGTCCGGGGTTGGCGTGGGTCGGGGAGCTTCCCAGGCAACCCTAAATGTTGGGATTAGGCACAGCTGGAGCAGCAGCCAGGCCAGAGGGGCCCCTCGCCCGGCTGCCCGAGCCCACATGAAAGGGAATGGCTCCCAGATGTTCCACAAAGCCCACCTTTGGAAAAAAAAATAGAAAAAAAAATCTCTGATCTTATCCCTGGGACTCCAGGCATTAACTTTCCCTTCTTCCCACCCTCCAGGCAGACAGCACGGTCTTGGCACGGCTCACCCAGCCTCTTGGGATGAGGAGTTTCCATCAGGCCTGGGCATTGGTGGTTTTTTGCACTGTTCATGGGGATAGCCTCAAAGAATTCCCATTTTTTTTTAATACTTTCCCATTTAAATGGAATGTGCTCAGTCCCATGTTCCTGCAGCTGCGTTTACACCAAGAAAAACTGGTGAATTTGGAAGGTGGTGGGTCCTCCTTTGCTGGGGATGCTCCAGGGTGCTTGAAACTGCACCTGGAGCAACCATTGTTTTTTAGGACAGTGATTCCCTCTCGCTGTCCTTGGAACGGAGATCCGGGAGAGTCGCCATGCCTGGGGAATGGGTTTTTCCAAGGAAGTTTTGTCAGCCCTTTTCAGCAGCGTTCCAGAAGCATCATCGTGACTCGGGACCTGTGACACCCAGCAGACAGCCCAGATCTTGGCAGTGCTCGGAAGAGTTTTTCATCCTGTGTAGGAGGATATTTTGGGGAGAAGGTGTCTGCAGGGGGCTGGGGGCGGGCAGGGATATGGCATTCATGGCTGCTTCCATCTTTTCTCCTTCCAGTTTGCCACAAGAGTTGCTTTTCCCACCTGAGCAAGGGAACTGGTGATCTTGCCTTAATTATCACTGTCCTCCTCCGAGCAGAGGATGATTGAATTCGAGACGGCACCGCACTGACACGCAGCCCTGTTTATTTCCCCTCCGTAATCCCTTTTTGCACCACTGGCCCCAGGTTTCTCCAGCTGCCCAGCTGGAAAATGATGCGACACAGCCCTTGGAGCTCTTTTCTCCAAAGCTTTTAAGACATCCAGGAGGGCTGGGGGTCCTGCCGTCACCCCGGCCCCTGGGCTCCGCTCTGCCGGGCCGGCTCTGGCTCCAGCAGTCTGCAGGAGGATTTATCGCTGGGGAAATGCAGGGCTGCAACTTCTGAAAGTAGGACATTTGCTCGGCAGCTCGAGAAATAATGGGAGATGGGTTTAATTATTCCACAGAAATGCTCAGATTGTGCGGATGCCTAACTGAGGTTTAATCTAATTAAGATAACTCACATCTATAAAGATCTCTGGGTCTGACCCTGATGCCCGAGCTGTAGATCCAAGCCTGCCGCTCTCCTCCCTGATTTCAACCAGAGCTTCAAGCGTCCAAGGTGAGCAGGATGTGCCCAGGCTCGACCCTGTGCCTGGCCCTTCACTTTGGGTCTGTGATGCTGAGGAAGATGTTTTTTCCAGGTTCCCAGCTGGTTTTTCAGGCAGATGCTGGGGGGCAGTTGAGTCCCGCACTGAGGCGCTGGCATCCATTGTGCTTAATGGAACACGATAGACAAGAAAGAAAAAGAAACCCAAACCCTATTGCTGGCAATATTAATGCTTTAGGGTTAAATCAAGCCTTTTTATTCTTCTTTGATAGAAAATGGCCCTTTCCTCTCCGGCATGCGTTCGGGACCGGCCGAGCCGCCCTGCCCAGGGTAGTTTTGCGGCCCGGCTGAGCCCAAATGCTTCACCCAGGGCAGATGCTTGGGATCTGCTTTGCAAGGTGAGCATCTCCTTGGCATGGAAAATTCAGGAACCTGTTAGGCACTGAAGAGCTGAAATATTGCCTTGTTTTTCTCCACTTCCACCTCCCTCTGGGCTCTTTCCTCCGCCAGCCCGGCTTGATCCTCCCTCCCCTGGTGCGCGCTGCTCTTCACGCTTTGAAACGCCTCCTAACACTCCTGTAATGGTTTAGCAGCCCAAAACATCGAAGCCGGCACATTACTTGCTAACAAGCACCTTGGCCGGGGTGTCCAGGGAGCTGAGAAACACGGGGCAAAGCCCAGCCCCTCAACTGGCCAGGGGTGCAGCATCCCTCCAGCACCAGCCGGTCCCAGTCCCCATCGGTCCAGGCTTCGATCCATCTTCTAATTTTTAATTTTGACTTTAAAATCCCATGCAGCACCGAGGTAAATGCGCGAATGACACACATCACTGCAGAGCAATTAGACCAAACGCACACACACACACACAGAGGCACAGCAGTACTGATTTCTGCATTAGCATGATAATGAATGTTCTCACTAGAAGCTTGTAATTATGTTTCCTCTTTTTTTTCCCCTCCCCCTAAAAGTATAATTAATTATGAATAGAGCCAGAGTTTGACGCTAACGCTTTTTTTTTTTTTTAATCCCTTTTGGTTCTATTTCTGCCCTATTAAAAATTTATGAAGGAACCAGAGGTAAAGTCATTTTCCCAGACAGTTGCTCCTATAAATTCAATGGGAATAATATTGAAAATAATAATAACAGAAGGCAGGAGGGGACTTTGTGAAGGGCTTTCTCCCCTCTTCTTTAGGCTGTTGCTAGTGGGAAGCCGCCGTCCATCCACGTCGTGGCTTCTCCAGGGAGCGTTGCCCGTGGCCGTGGCCGTGAGTGACCCAAGGTGCCAAGCAGCCCCCAGAGGTGCCATCCCTGCAGGTCCCCTCCCCGGAGCCGCTGCGGCCGCACAGGGTGGATGTCAGAACGGGGTGGTGATGTGGTCTGCGAGGAAAGAAACTTTATTTATTTAAAATAGAAAAAAAAAATCCACAACCACTTTCAATACCTTGGGAAAGTTATTGAGGAATACAACATATGCAATCAAAAACTTCTAAGGAAGTGCTCTTCTTTTTCAGTTGGCTCACGAAGAAGAAGATAGAGGATGCATTTCTTGCTGATAAGGCGTTGGAGTCTGGGCAGCTGCAGCGCACCAGGACCCTTGCGTGATGCCCATCCCTGTGGTGCCCCAGCTGCACAGATGCAGGCCAAAGAACAGCGTTTGGTCCCAAAGGCTGTGATTGTGTGATGCTTCCTCCCCACCTCCGGCGTGCCTCATCCTTTTCCTAGAAAACCTGTATTTCAGCACACCATCCTTTGGGGACAGAAACTGGGAAAATGGTTGAAAGTGGCTGAGCGGTTTGGGGTGGTTGGTGTAAAGATGTGATGTGTGGGGACAGGGACCAAAGATGAACTCTGCACAGGATCTCCATCCTTCCAGCCACCCCGAAGAGCCGCAGGCTTTGCCCCCCACCAACAAAGCCCGTTTTGTTTCGCCTTCCTGCCATTCATAACACCAGCCTTCCCTTGCCGTAGGTGTGAACTGTTTTTCTTTTTAAATTGCATTTATTCTAACAAATGTCTCATGCAAACACAATTGCAGGTTTGCTGGAGGGAGATGCTATTTGCAGGCAGCCTTGCACAAAGGCAGATTTATTCTCCTTCCATTCATTTGAAGCTAAAGTAATAGCTCTAACTACATCTGACTTATAATAAGCGCGTTACTGGGAACAAACCTGCATTCTGCATGTATTTCCCTCTTTGTCGGCTCTATCTAGGCACTTTTTCTCCTGCTCTCTCTTTTTTTTTTTTACAATAACAAAATCAGAGCCTTGTCAGCTGGAAGTTTATATGCCCTATTTATAGCACTCCGCTGTCTCCCGGCTTTTCTGTTCCAGCCTAAGCAGCTCCGTACCCTCTGCTCGCAAGGAGCCTCGCGTCAGCCGGCGCAGAGCCTGCACCTCCGTCACGCCTCCTGCATCCTTCCCCGCCGAGGGAAGCGTGCCCGGTGTTCCATGGGCTCACCTGCTCCAGCCCCAGCCTTGCTGGAGACACGCACCCGTCCCTGTGAGCCGGAGGTCTCCGTCCCGGGAGTTTTGGTATCTCCTTTGGCCAGTGGTTCCTTGAACTGGGAATGGGATCCCCAGCATGGTTTGGTGCTTGCAGCTTGGTGGTAGTCATTGGGCCCATCTTCTGGTGTGCAATGGCTGGGAAGGCATCACCAAAACTTGACAGATAAATTCACCATCCACTTGATGACTTTCATTAATAAGAAAAATTTGATTGTTCCTCCGGGGAGCCTCAGTGGTTACACCACTGATTTTTGTCATTAAGCTGGTACTCCAGCACGGGTTGCGTATTTAGGAGGTCTTTGTAGGCAGGCAAGCTTGAACTCAGCATCGCCTGCAGCTGTGCCTGGCTCCTGAACTTCCCTGTTCCTGATCTCCGGATGTTATTCGGGATGGGGACTCAGGATGGGGTCTGGCAGAAGTACGGAGGGAGGGCTTCCTCAGAGATGGAAAGCAGAGAGAGTGGTTTCACACCAAGTCTCTCCTCTCACACAACCCACAGCAGCCCTGCAACCCCCCCACCCCGGTGTGCCAGCTCTCCCAGGCGCTTCCCAAACCTGCAGGTCCCTCCCGTTAATCCTGGCTGGTGGGCCGAGGGAAGGGAGCTGGTGGGAGCTCCGGCACTGGAGCAGGCACGCGCTCTTTTCCCCTCTCCCGGCAGAAGGCACAGTGTCCCCTCTGTTGCCGTGTCCTTCGTGGCACGTCATCGGGGCCCGGGCAGGACTCTCCCGTCTGTTCCAAGCGGAAAGATTAGGATAAAAGGGGCTATTGTGCTCTTCTCCCTCCAACTAACATTAATCCTGGTGAAGGGAAAACTCTAAACGCAAAAAAAACCCTGGATGAGAGTGTCCTGCTCAGATGAGATGTTTACAGGATAAACGACAATTACAAAATAAAATGACAAAATAAAAATAAATTACAAAATAAGCAGTGTTTCAGGCAGTAACCAAGAGACTCTTGCCCGGTCTGGTGCCGGAGAGCCAGGGCTGGGGAAGTGCAGCTCCGCTGCAGCCCGGCTCCTCTGCAGGGTTTTGCTTGCCGAGGAATCGACCCGTCGGTTAAATATAGCTGATGAGCTGTTCTCGAATCGCACCTCATTACGTCTCCTCTCCAGCGTGCCGGCGCTTCCTGGCTCTCCGGAGCTGCAAGGAGCTGGATGATTGTGGCTCGAACGCCTCAGGTGGAGCGAGACGCTCGTTTGTCATCCCCGTGTTGGGCTGCCTGGAGCTTGGGAGGAGGGAGCTGAAAAGTTGAATTCTCTGAGAAGAGAGGGGAAAAAAAATAATCCTGGTGCGCTTCCTTTTGAGCTCTTTGTTCATTAAGATGTCAAAAGGTTGGGTGCCCTGGCAACTGCTTCTCGTCTCTAAGCAGGGCTTGGAATGGCTGCGGTCATCGGTCATCGCGCAGGGAATTCGCAGGCGCTCGCCCAGCTCTGCATCCAGCTGCCTGTGCGACAGCTACAGGATCCCTCCGGAAAATCTCCTCTAATTTAAGCAAGTGCAGCTCTCCCAGGTGGGAGCAGCCACCCCTTGGGGACCTGGCTGCCAAGTCCTTGTCCTGTGTCACCTTGCCCACCACACCGTCTGCCTCTTCTGCACCCTTCCAGCCGCACCGAAAATATCGATTCAGGGCCATGTGGGTCATTCCCGTGGACTTCACTCAGAAAAAGCAATTACCTGAAAGATATTTGGATTTTTTTAGAGACTGACTTCCAAGCATTGGTTTGTTTTTGCTGAGTGTGTTTTTTTTTTTCAAGATTTTGCCAAATTTCAGCCAGCCGCTTGCCAGCTGCTCCATCCATCTCCCGTCTGCAGGGCTCGCAAAATTTCTGTCCCATTTTTTCCAGCTCCACTTTGGGCTGCACATCTTCTGTCTTATGTTTAAAGATGCTTCTCCATCCCAAAGCAGGGCTCTTGCTGGATTTTAAGTGGGTACAGAAGAGGGAAATATGTTTTTCCCAGTCTCAAAAAATATCAAATGTCTTAAAATGAAAAATCTCCACAAACAATATTTTCCCATTCACGCACAGAGCAGCACATCCAAAGTGGGGAAGCCTTTGTTTTGCAAGGATGGCATTGGAGGGGTGAGAAGTGGCTCCAGATCTGCTCCGACTTCAGCTCGGCTTTTGGGGGAAGAAAACCAAATCCTGCTATCCTTACAGGGCTGAAGGCTGGAAGCACCGGGAAGGTTCAGGATCAGGTGCCAGCAAGTGACGCCCTTCTGCAGGAGTTATGGCTCTGGGGCCACGTCAGGTCCCCCCAACGGTGGGAAAAGGGGTGGAGTGAGGCCATGGGCTGAAACACCAGTGAGGGGGTACCGGAGCCCCCCAGGAAAGGAGCCGCCCTGCATGGGTGCGTGCCGGGTTATTGCCACCCAAGCGCCGCAGGACGGGTGAGGCCAGGTCCCCTCCTCGCTGCCGTCGGGGAAGGCTCCCGCACCACTGGCGGAGCTCAGCAGAGAGAGAGACAGCAGTGTCGTTACAAATACACATCAGATCCCTTCCATGGAGTATGAAAAGAGCCAACACGACCAAAAATATGCAAAAGATCAACTCTGGTTAGAAGAGGCCTGGCTACCAGTTTCAGTCTCAGGCATTTGGCTTTGCTGTGGGAAGCCCTCATCATTCTCTACTGTTTTACTCATAGCCAAAAATATGATGAAACCAGAACTGAATGTGTTTTTTTCTGTCTTATTACAGTAAGCATCATAAATTATTCACCCATGAGACTCAACCACATTTCTTACTCAAAAGGAGCTTCCTTTTGTCTTCAGGAGCTCGGACCTCAGAGCCTCCCTGGGCTGGGGGTGGACCTCAGGGCTTTCCCACCCGCCATCGCCTGAACGTGTGGGGATGTCACTGCTGGCCTTCACCCAGCATCCCCATGGTGTCCTGGACCCAACTGTCCCCATGATGGGAACAAACCTCATGAGGTGGTGTGGGTGCAGGGGCAGAAGCTGTTTTTGGGGCAGGTGGTGGGGACCCCATCACGGCACCCATGCACCCTGAGGCCCAGCTCCAGGTCCTTCTGGAAATGCATGTCCTAGGACAATGTCAGTCTAATCAGCGCCCTCTTCGTTAGTAGGGACCTATAATTAGAAGCAGCAGCCAGCCATCTGCTTTTACCTCATCACATCACACCATGCCTCTCGGCTTGTCCTTTATTACCGGCCATCGTTTTAGATCAACGTTTCCCTCCGCCCCCAGCTGCGTCTTATCTCACTTTCATTATTGCTAATGACCAGCACTGGCAACGCGCCGTGGCGGAGGAGTGAGAACGGGCAGTGCTGGGAGCACGGCAGAAATTGAGCCTGCCTGCCCGTTATTGCCTCCCACGCAATATTTTTGGGGTTCACAGCCTTGCCAATGGACCTTCCTGAAATACCCTCTGCCTCACACACACCAGGCACTGGGGCTGAGAAGGAGCAAGCATGGGGGAAAATACACCCTCTCTTAAATATTCCAAGCTTTTTCAGCTTGTAAAATGCTTTCCCAAGTTTCCCGCTGCGTCCCAGCAGGAACATGGAGAGGACACCTTGTCCACACCAAGTGGCTGGGGGCTGCTGGGGAGCAAGCCCTTGGAGGAAGGGAAGGAGAAAATCCCTTTTTATGTATCTTTAAATTTGGTGCCTAGACAAAAGCGTAAGACATATAAATGGATTAACAGCTATGGTTTATTAGCGCTCCTTAATTCTCTTCACAGGGCTGAGGGAAAAAGTTATTAGCAGATGTATGGCCAGTAATAAGCTAATTATAACCCTGTCAGATCAGAGATTTGAAGAGGTGGGTAGTTTTGTGTGTGAGATAACTATAATTGTCTGCTAAAGATTATGAATTAATATTGATTTAATAAAGCTGTGGCCATTTATTTCTGCAGTGGAGACTAGTTAGTTATTCTGAGAGATGTATGTGGGACCGGTCTCTGAGCCTGCATCCTGCCCCTCGGCATCCCCACTGCTGTGTTTGATGGGGACAGCTTCGGCCTCCGAATTCATGCCCCGCGCCCCACTGTACCGCAAGGGCTTAGTCCCAGGGTCGCGACACACCTTGCAGGCGGGGACAGCATCCCCCTGCACACCTCCAGAGCCCGGGGATGGCACCGGAGGGGGTCGGGCTGGCATGCCGTGTGTGTGTGTGTGCGAGGAGACGTGGGGCCGCAGCGCTTTTGTTGTGGGTAGGAAGCAGAGAGCGCACCACACTTCTACCGAAGCCGTTCATCACCGACCTCATCTTCCGATCATTTTAACCATTTCTCTGTCTGAATCCCCAAAAAGGTGCCTTTATTTGGCACCAAAGGAAAGCACATCGTTGCCTGGCAAAGGATGCTGGCTTTTTCTGTCTTGCTAGGGGAGAAACGTTGCCGTCACCACGAGCTGTTACCCGTGTGCCCGCCGTAGATGCCGTGCCAGACCAGGGTACCCAAGAGCAGCCGGCTGCCCTCTGTGGCCGTGCGGGACGTGACCCTATGCCCAATGCCCTCATTGCCGGGACACCGGGGTGGGACAGCGCATAAGCACGTCTGCTTCAACGCTCTTCCCCAGCAAGAGCCATTGCGTGGCTTTGAGTATTTTTTTTGAGAGGTGACCTTTTGGGGTCCTGCAGCCTCACGGGTCCCATCTGCCCCCGACATGTTAAAATCCCCGGCTTGCAAGGAGCGGATGCAAGCGTGCAGGTCTGCTGGTGACGCCTGTTTTGGGGAGGCCAGATGGAGCGCTCCCCACCGCTAGGTCCTGGCACGGGGCTTGCAAACCCGACCCAAACCCACCGTGGCCAGGGAATGAGGCAGTGGCCCAGGACTGCTCAGCCCAGCCGTCTGGGAAAGGGAGCCAAGAAAATGGGCAGAGAAAGAGGAAAGGCCAAACCTCGTGGCCACGGTCAGGTCTGGTGGGGAAAGCACAACCCTTTTGCAAGCGCAGCACTCCAGGATGGTGATGGGGGACCCTTCCCCATGGCAGGGCTGGTGACAGGGGTGGGATGGCCCTGGCACCTTGGGGACGAGGGCAGCCCTGGTACTGCTCAGATCATTTCCCTACTGACAGCCCCCATCCAGGATCACTTCAGTTTTTTTCCCTCTTAGTGCGTCGCTGAGTGCCACCTACTTCAGGATATTCACATTGCGTCATTTGTTTCCGTAAACCATTGCCAGCTTGAAGGCAAGCATGGAAAAAGGCAGGAGCAGTCACCTCCTGCAGACGCGGTGTGGCCGTGGGGAGCCGGCGCAAGCCCCCTGCGCCCCAGGCTTTTCCCTTCCTCCTCCTCCAGGCTGGCAGGCAGAAATCTTTATTTTAGGGTTTGTTTTTTTTTTTTTCTGAGATGGATCTGCTTCCCCAAGGTGAACTCCAGCCCTTCATACTGCCTGCATCCCACCAAATTCCTCTCATGCCTGGAGCAAGTAAAGGCAGGCCACCGGGGCGGTGGGAAAGGAGCGGCGTTGCATCACGCAGCGCAGGGGTGCAAACCTCCTGCCACCCCCACCCCTGGCCCAACATCCCCTCCCCGGTCCCTCTGTGGTGTCAGGGGGTCCAAGTCCCCTCATTCCCATGCCAGTACCATGGATCACGCGTGGCGGTGGCGGGTAAACCCCCGCCGTGGTTTTCACACACGCTGGCCCTGGTGGGCTGGCGCTCCGATAAAGTCAGTCACAGGATGACTTCGTTTAAAGGCCGCAGCTTGCTTTAAACGTAATTACTTTCCCCCGAAGCTTTCCATGGGAGGGTGGTTTCAAAGGGAGGGTGGCTCCTGTTTTGCATCTCGCTTCTTTTCCTGGAGGAGTTCAGGTGAACCCAAGTGAGAAAATACCCCAGTTTCCTGCATTTGTGCCGGGCGTGGGGCAAGTTTAACATAAACCATCTCAAGACAAGAATTCGAGGCAGAACTCCAGTTTTCCGCTCAGATCTGAAATCCCCGTCTTTGATGCTGCCACGTCTCAGAGGCGCGTCGCATTACCATTTTATCTGATGGAATAGCTATCAACGGCAGCTTCGAAGCGAAACGCTACGGAAAATCTGTGTAAGCTATCTGCAGCCTCCCAGCGCAGATAGACTTTGATTACAGCGACAGCCCGGCTCCGTCTCTTGTGTTGAATGCGTGCGTACGTGGCTGGCTGCGGCGCGGCAGCCCACGCCAGCTCTCCCTCTGCTCCGCGTGACGCTCGAGGCAGGCTCGTCGTAGTCTTTGCTTTCTTGAAGCCACAGCTTGAGGAGCCCTGGGGTGCTGCCATAATCTCATCTGGGATTTAACCGGAACGAGAAGCTTCCAGCTTCCACGATGGCAGGGAAAAAGCTGGAAAACACAGAGCCTCGAGGCACCGAAAAGCAGAACCCCATTGCATAGAGCACGCCGTTGCTGACTGGTGCTTGCTGTGATTTTAAAGCCAAGCTTATTAATGTTTGATTTGGGACGAGGAAGGGGTTTGCTTTCCCAGGATCGGGAGCACGGTACCAACACATCCAGGCCCTCCCGTTAAGGAGAGGCACAAGCCCCTTGTTAGGAGGGTGTTGAGATGAGGATGATGAAGGCAGGATCTCAGCTGGAGGGGTTCACCCCTTGGTCTTGAGCCACACTGGAAGTCACTTGGACCCACAATATTGGGGCAACCATTATTTTTGGGGTGTTATTGGGTAATTTGGGTATTATATGGGGTATTTTGGGATTACTGGGTGCAGTGGTTTTGCATAATGGTTTTATAAACACCACTGGTATCTGGTAGCTGCTAGTTACAGACAGCCGGGCTGCCAGAAGATGTAGAAATGCAAAAGGAAATCATCCCCCCTCGTGTAAGAGCAATGCCACTGTGAACAGCCCATATTCACGCTGCGATACCAGCCCAGCGAAGCCCTTCGGGACTGTGGCCTTCTGGACTGTAGGAACAGGGGCAAAAAATCCATCTGTGCTCTGGCAGGATATTCAGCATTAAAAGCGTGTTCAACCCTAAGGGTTTTCTAAAATACATTTGATTATAATGCTATTCTAAGGTCACTGGAATCTAAAAGCCTGGCTCCTGTAAAATTAATGTCGTGAGTCTTTTTGCCGTGGTACGGGACTTGCCTTCCATTCATTCAGTGAAACGTCACGGATAGAAAAATAAAAGAAGCTCAAGAGATGCTAAATGGCTGCATCCCCGCCATGCAACACAGATAAATTCGGTCCTTTATCTCCCAGATAATCGCATCTTCGAGAGGGAGATTTGATCTGCTGCTTTGCTTCACAAAACACTAAGCTGAGACTTGAACCACAGGCAAGGCGCTGCCCAAAATTGCCGGACACCCCGCTGCCACGGGCACGGGAGGGCAACTTTTCCCAGTTTTCCCAGCGTATCAGGCTCTTTCAAGGCAATTTGAGTCGTGCGGCTGATGCTTACGCTTGTGTTTACGCTCGCACCAAGGCCTGCGTTTGTGCTTACATACCGAGTCGGGTGACTTAGGGAGACTGGGTCCGGGCCTGGGAAAGTCCCTCTGCCCCGTGGCAGTGCAGCCGTATTGGGGCAAGGAATGCCGTGAGCTGCCTGCCCTGCTATCCTGCTCCCAGGAAAAATGCTGCTCATGGAGATGTGGGAACAGAAAAATAAACCATGGGAGGTAGAGTGGAGGGGAACCCATGTGTGCCCATCTCGGCCCACATCGCCTGCTGGGGTGGGGAGGGAGAAGTGGGGGTTTGCAAGATGCTTTTCCAGCTTTCGGGGTCATGCGTCACCCATGGCAGGAATGGGGGACGGATTTGCGCGGGCAGGGGGCACCCAGCAGCGGAGCAGAAATGGCTGAGGGAGCATGGCCTTCCTCACCCCCCTGGGAGGATGGAGGGGAAGAAAAGTTATGAAAAAGTGGAACAACAGTAAAAGTCAGAATTTGGGCTGTTAAACTGGAAGATGGGAATGGTGGGGGAGCGACTTGGGCTGCCTCAGCGCCTGGTTCCTGCAGGCATTCACTTGTTAAACTGTTCCGATTTCCCTGCAAAAATCACTCCCCGGGGAAGGTTTTCCATGGGCTGGGATGGCAGCGCAGAGCCCGAGCTGGGGATGGGAATGAGCAGTGGGAGTCTTCTGGAGAGCCCTGCCTTCCTTTGGGGGAAACCCGGGGTTTTCTCACAACGCTGTTGTGCGACAGCGTTGGGCACCAGCTTCCTGGGGCTGGAATTTGCTGGGTGGTGCTGTCCAAGAAACCATACAGTGCGCGACCCCGCTCCAACACCCTCCCGCAAAGTGCTGGTGGCTGAGAAAGCACGCGGGGAGTTTTGCTGGGCCAGCTCATGACGTGGGCGAGAATCTTTGATTTTCACCGAAAAAAAAAAAATAAAAAAAATTCATGACACCCAATAAAGCTGGGAACACCGACCGGGCTAGCGGCACCGCTGCCAGGCACATGCAGCCGGTGGCACGGCACCTCTGCGGGGGCGGACGACCCCGACCGACCGCCCCCCGCCCGCCGGCTGCTCGGCGCTGCAGGCGGCGGGCGCGGCCCCTTTAAGGCGCGCGGGCGGCGCGGCCCGGCCCCGCCCCGCCCGGCCGCCGGGGCGGCTGTGGGGCGGCCTGAGGGAGCGCCGCCGCCTCCCGCCTCCCGCCGCGCCGAGGGAGGGCAGGGCAGGGCAGGGCAGGGCGCCGCCGGGCCAGCGCTGCGGCGGAGCTTGGGGAGGGGAGTGGGGAAGGGGGGCCCGGTCCGGCCCCCCCGACACACCGACCGACCGAGGAGGAGCAGCAGCAGCAGCAGCAACAACCCCATGGCACTGGATTTATAAACACGGCGCAGATGGCGGGGCCGGGCCCCCGCGCCCAGCG
>WHYT01013345.1:0-64825 GCA_009806455.1 Tetrax tetrax
GAAGGACATGGACCAGTTGGAGACGATCCAGAGGAGGCCACACAGATGCTGAGAGGGCTGGAGCAGCTCTGCTGTGAGGCCAGGCTGGGAGAGCTGGGGCTGTTCAGCCTGGAGAAGAGGAGGCTCCGGGGAGAGCTGAGAGCGGCTCCCAGTGCCCAAAAGGGGCTGCAGGAAAGATGGGGAGAGACTCTTCAGCAGGGCCTGGTGCGACAGGACGAGGGGTAAAAAAGGTTTTAAAAAGGGTTTTAAAACAGAAGGAAGCAGATTCAGACTGGACATTAGGAAGAAATTTTTTACACTGAGGGTGGTGGCACACTGGCCTAGGTTGCCCAGAGAGGCGGTGGATGCCCCATCCCTGGAAACATTCCAGGCCAGGTTGGCCGGGGCTCTGAGCAACCTGATGTGGTTGGAGATGTCCCTGCTCCTTGCAGGAGGGTTGGACTGGATGGCCTTTAAAGTCCCTTCCCACCCAAACCATTCTGTGATTCTATGATTCTATCCTGGAAAATAACGACTCTTCAGCAGCAATGGTGCTACTGTCCCTGCATTCATTGGGTTGCTGCTGCACTTGCTGGCTGCAAAGCGCTCCCAAATCCCGCAGCAGTCTCATTCCTCTTTCAAGCCTCACACAGTTTGGCTTCCAAGTCCCTCACCCACCACCGTGCAGCGCCAACAAGATGTCAAGGATTAGAGTTTTGTACAGGAGCAAAGGGCTGGTTTTGAGAGACTGCTTCTGCAGTAAACAAGATCAGCCGAGAGCTAATAAAATTTCAAATTAGCTGTGACTTTTCATGGCCCCACAATTGTGTTGGCTGATTTAATGGGCAGTGTCTTAGCTCGCTGAGATTGAATAACTGAGCATTTCTACAGAGTTATGGATGCTGCAACAAAAATCCGTCATGCTAACATCAACAATGGAATGCAAATAACTTTCAGGCAGAGGTGTTATTCTGTGTTTAAGCAGACTCTGACAGGTGCTGCATGTCAAGTGTCGGGCTGGAACAGGGAGGCCACAGGTCGGGATGGACCTGTTTGTACACAGGGAGCATCCTGTGGACCGTGACGCACGTCAGGAGGCATGGACACACCGGCAGTCAGGAGGAGGTGAGCCTAAGGAGCCTTATTTGGGTAAATCTGGGAGAGCGTACATGACAAACTCAAGGATTGCTCCTGCTGATGGCCATGAGACTTTTTTCCACTGACTGCAGCGGGAAGAGCCTCTGTGAGAAAATGAACTAGGCAAAGCAAAACCAGGAAGAAAAATAACAATGAAACTCCATTGTCTTTCAGGAGTACTTTCATTGCCAATGAAAGCACAAAATGCACTGATTATATAAATAATTACATCTCTCACCTCATCCAGTTCCTGTCTTACACCTTCCTTTCTGTGCCGTTCACCAAGCAACATTATAATGGTTTCAAAATAGAGGGAGGTAGATTCAGATCAGATATTAGGAAAAAATTTTTTACACTGAGGGTGGTGGCACACTGGCCTAGGTTGCCCAGAGAGGCGGTGGATGCCCCATCCCTGGAAACATTCCAGGCCAGGTTGGCCGGGGCTCTGAGCAACCTGATGTGGTTGGAGATGTCCCTGCTCCTGGCAGGGGGGTTGGACCGGGTGGGTTTGAAAGGTCTCCCAAACCATTCTGTGATTCTATGATTACCACTTTTTGTGGGGACACTGTCTTGTCCTGTGACGCTTTCAGATGTATTACTGGGAGAGTTTGGATGGAGAGGGTTTAAAATACAGATGCTCAGAGGTAAAGCTAACATAATATGTTAGTCTTACCCTTGAGGAAATCCAATTTTACCCTTCCAGCTCTAGTCTAAGCTTTGGTGAAACAGAGACTAAAGGAATGGCTCAGTACTTCTGCACAAAACACAAGTTATTGTTCATGTGGTTTGTAATGATGAAGGTTTATGGGCGTAATGATGTTCCGCCCTGAGCTGAGGACTGACATTCAATTTACTTCAGCTGGATTTGGGGAATAAATAAGTTTTACTCCAGTGCTTTGCAGAGAACAATTTTACCTATTCAACAAAGAGCTGTAGCTTTTGGCCTCGCTGTAAGGAATCAAAGGAAAATAAAACACAACTGTAAGAAACAATAGCAACGTGACTGCCAGTGCCCTGGGATTACGTTAGCTATTTATGTTCTCTTCGCTCTTTCTAACCCACCTGCTCTGTTTTGATTTTGCCTGAGTAAGATTCTCACTGTATCCTGGCTAAATGAGGTTGCTGGCTGCCTGGGAAAAGAATTGTCCTCATGTCTTGCTCTAAGTGCTCCGCACATGTTTGCAAGTTCAAAATAATACAGTCATATGTAATAGTAATCACGTGTTTGAATTGCAGCACCCGTTGGGCTCTAGGGCAGAAGCAGAGCTCTGCAGTGTTAGTCGCTACAGAAATACTCTGCAAAAAGTTCACTCTAATCCAGAGCTGCATTCTTCTTTAACCAAACATCTGAAAAGAAAAAGAAGGGGAGAGGAAGGAGGAAATGACAGAAAACACACGATAATCACCACTCGCTGGGCATAAACCAGAGCTATAACAATGTGTTTAGAGCCTACAAGTTCACAGCATCCCCCAAGCCATCATCGCTCCGGAGAATACGGTTAATGCAGCTGGCTTCATGGGTTTCTTCCTTTCTCCAGGCAGGCTTTTAACAAAGGGATTTACACATTGCACGACCAGCATAGCAGCACAGAAACCAGGCAATCTATGCTTGGAGGGATATTCATGAAGCTAGAAAGGCATGAGGGCCCTCCTCAGCAGCGGAGAGACTGGCATTCAGACAAGGCAGCAAGTAGAGGTTGCTCAACCTGATCAACACTCATGCAACACCGCACCTGAAACCGCCTCCTTTAGGAGCCAAAGCAGCTCTCAAAAGTGTTTCCTCTGAGAAAAAAAAAAAGAGACTCAGAGCTTAGAAATTTTTTCTAGGACCAATGGGTTCACACTCTCAGCAGCTGAGATATTCTTGTCACCAAGGTCTCTCACTTTCCTGGCAAGTGCTGCAAGTGTTAAGCTACTGCTGAAAAGTTCACCCGAACATATTCTGTTGATTGAATCCAAGGCAATTCAAGCAATCGTCTGAGCACAGCTTGGGAAGTGGTCCCAGACAACTCAGAAATAGGCATGTTTCTCAAATCCTGGTCAAGAGGAAAGTGATCATGCACTCTATGCACCCTGAACATACTCAGGGGAAAAACTTTAGGTTTCTAAGGGGACTTTCTGCCGTAAAGAGGAGATAGGAGTTTGCCTCAGGTGCTAAAGCAGGTCTGGCAGAGGTTTCCTGAATTTGTCCTTTTAGCATTGGTGTCCAAACTCTGGTCAAGCATGGCCAAGCCTGTCTTTTCTGAAGATGGTTCGTGCCACCTTTTGGAACATCTTATATACCAGCAGTGCCTCCTTCCCATCAGTAACTTCCCTGATTTCAGCTGACAATGGCAAGTTTCTTTCAATACAGAGGACACTTTTATGGTTTCTTTTCTCACCAAGCTGTCAAGATGACCCACAGAGACTGCAAGACCCCAGTTCACCACACAACATCCCCTGTAACGGCACAACCCGCACCTGCTTCTGGATGCTGTAATGCACGGGTTCACATGGCTCTCCTGACAGCCCCCATGCTAACAACCGGCAGCAGGTGACACCCAAGTGTTACTCTCCACCCCAGAATCATCAAAGAGTTGAAACCTGGAAACACGAGCCAGTCATTTTGTTCTCTTACTTGAGGAAAGGTTGATTAACAGTCATCATAAAACAGGGGAAGAGAAACTGGGTGATTTATAATAGATTATACCAGCTAGCCAATCTTTTCAGGTACAGCAGACTTTCTCATCTTTTTAGCGGTGCTTTGTGGTTCCTCCAGGATGACCCTGTTGTTTGACTGGATCTATCTGTGACGGTAAATGCTAATTTATGACGGCTATTTTCCCAGGTACATTCAGATCTCAACACTTCCCTTCATAAATGTAGCGAGCACATTAATGCATCATTTTTTATGGTTTTGAGGAAGCAGACAGCTCCCACACCATGCTCAGGAGACAATCTTCTTGTGCTATAAAAGCCTTGCAGGCATGAAGTAAAGGTTCGTAACAGTATGCAAAAAGAAAAAGAAAATATCTGAAAGCACCCCACCACCTTGTCTGCAGCTCGAGCATTTGCAAAGACAAAAGTTTGCGTTCTGGGGTTCTCCTGGATTCTTTACAATTCCCTTTATAAGCCTGACGCTACCTTTAGGTGTAACCCTATGTCCTGGCAAAGAGCAATGCAGACTCCTGCCAGCTCTCTGACGCGTTATTTGGCATGTGGCGGACAGATGGCGGACACATGGGTGTTAAGAAGGCCAGCGTGAAGAGCCAAAATTTCTCCTGCCAAAGAATTTGAAATGCTGCTGTCCCAAAGCGTTAGGCAAGTCTCCACCTTGCTACAAGCACTACCTGATCCTTGAACGCGTTACTCTGCGGAGCTGCAGCAATGGGCTATGGTACCGTTAACCAAACAGCACCGATTTGCCTGAGAGAACCCATTCCTGAATTACATCATCCTTGAAGCGAGAGCTGGTTTCTAGGGGCAGCAATAACTCAGAGTTGCAAGGAAAGGCAAAATCCTGTGTGCAGTGGCTTGGTGGCTCTGACCTGCTCACTGCTCCAGGGTTTGAAGACCAAAGCAACTTCCAGTTGTTCTGGCCCAGAAGGATAGAGGGAAAGCCAGCACAAGGATTGCTCCACCTGCTAGCTCTTGGGTAGCACATAGTGGAGCACAGAATGAATTTGTAAAGGCAAAACAGGGCCACGGGCACATTGGAAATCTGTTTCTGTGCTAGGTTAAATGCATGGAGTGTAGCTGTCATGAAGGAGACATAAACTGAGGGGCAGAAGCTTCACCACTACAATTCTGGCAGAAAAAGGGAACAGGATGGTTTATTTTCTTCACCCCCAAAGGAAGATCATTGACCAAGTGACATGTAAGAAAAATGAAGCTGGTATACATCTACGTAATGGTGTGCAATATACACCAGGATAGGCCAGCATTATTTGTCTGCCTATCCATCTGTCTGTCTATTTAATTACCCTGCAGTAATCACTAACACAAGCCTTCAGAACTGTTAAAATCAGGAAGAGGCAGCAGAGAACAGCAGAGAACCGAACATCAACCTCTAATGAATATGAAGGGTTAGATAATAGTAGGAACATTTATACTCCAAATAAACTTTTCATCTGAGAAAGACTCTTGCCTTCCCCAAGCAAAGTTGTTTCACTTTGTTTGGGCAGAGTTCAGCAGCTGTCTAACAACCAGAATTGCTCAAAGCAGGACACAGAGGAGGCAGTCAGTTCCGCTTCTCAGAGAACCCGCAAGCTTTACCCTGTGCGGAACACTTGGCTACTCTGGAAAAGACCAAAGCAATAACAAAGGCCCTAAAGTGAAGTTACGATGTTGATCAGACAGAACTTTTAGACTAAACCAGCAATTTAGTTTAATAACTGTAATTCTGTCGTGGTTTCAGGACAGTGGGGTGTATCCAGACAGTGAAATGGGGAACTGGCCAACTCTCTGTCTCTCAATATGGAGGCAGTCATACAGTTAGGTGGTTACTCCAGAGCAAAGACAGCTTTGCTGCCCAAGAGCATATCTGTGAGACTGTGAAGAATATCCTCTCCTCTTCCCCTCCATTCCTCCTGGACAATCTGTTCCTAACAGAGGAGTCTACAAGTGCAATGGAGCCCATATTTAGCCTATGAAATACCAGTCTCTTCTCAAGGCTTTGTCAAATGTTATTAAGTCCACTTCCAGAACTTGTCACAGAAGATAATTTCCGTGGTCTTTTAAACCTTCAAACTTCTTACTCTTCAAGTACATGACAGAGCACTCAGTGCGAGGTGAGACAGGACTACTGTCAGGCAGTGAGCGTTTGCAGCCATGAATTAGAGAGGTTATTTTCTGCCAAGGAGAGGCAAGAACCACTTTTCCGAGCCTGTTTTAAGGAAACTTCTTCCATTTGTTGTCATACAGGTGGCCTCTTAGGTCAAATGTGCAAAATCCTAGCCTTTTACCCGGATTGTTAAAGCTCTGTCACTGCAGTGTTTTCCCTTGACTGACACTGGATGATTGCCGGCTCTCAGTTCCTTGCCACAACTCCTTTCAAGTTGATGGGCTTTATATTTAAAAGTGTAAATAAAGTGGACCCGGGTGTGAAACCTAAGTGTTAGCTTTGACAAATGACACTTGTGTGTGGAGAGGTGACTGCTCTCTGAGACACCTTTTTTCCTAACCTGAACGGAGATTACATTTCACCGAGTCTCTCTCTGAGTGACTTCTGCTTAGCTTGTTATTGTTTATCTGAATAGCCTCCAGATTTAAGAGGCAAACGTGCCCTGTAATTTGGTACCCGTCTCCCTCAGGGTATGATTAGGCTGGGATTTGATGAAAAAGATTCTGACTTCAGCTCCCATTATCTGGAGGAATTTCCGGCTGCAGGGATCTTGATTAGCAGACACTCGATACCACAGCATGGGAACCAGCTTCCGATGAGCTCAGGCAGGGTGAAACCCCCCTTAGCATGGACGGCCCCACCGTGGTGTCTCAGCTCCCAGAAATGCTGCTCTGAGCAGAAAGTGACTCAAAGGGCAGCGGTCATCAACCAAAAGTAGGCACCTACGAGGTGATATCTGAAATAGCTCAGAGAGGTGATGCGCTATATCTGTTTCTCTACGCTGATGGTGCCCATGGTGACTAGCTCAGATGTTTGACTTCTAAAGCATCATGAAAGGGCTCTCATCTCCATTGCCTAAATTCATGTGCATATGAAGATAAATTCAGCAACAGGCCTGAAATCCTTTACAGTGGACAGTCAAATAAACCACCTTTCTCCAGCCTTGAGCATGCATCACTCCAGAGACTGTGATAGGACCCCAAAAGAAGGAGAAGCCATAGTGTTCATACACATACTACATGCTCTTTCAAGAGGCTCTTCAGGTCTGCTTCTCTTCAGCGCTCTTCAAGGCACAGCAGTTTCCCAAGGTATAATGTTTGCGTTGACAAAGCGGCTGCATCAGATATGGGCTAGTGTCATTTGACTTGCCTTTGGATACCTGAGAAATCCAAAGACAGCTGTCACACATGAAATGTATATAAATGCTCTACTACAGATCCAAGGTATTGTGAAGGGGAAGCCAGAAGCCAGCTGAGGTACCCTAGAATGTCTCAGGTGGGCCAGATAAAAGGCAACACACATTAAGTCAGAACACAGAAAATTATGATTAGATATTGGGAGAAAAGCTTTTACTACAAGTTTGTCCATATACTGGAGTAGGTCGCCCAGAGAGGTGTTCAAGATTTGACTGGACACAGCTCTGAGCAACCTGATGTAATTAGACCTGCTTTGAGAAGGGGGTTGAACTAGACAACTGCTGGAGGTCTCTCCCAACCTAAATTACTCTACAGATGTTCCTCAAATGTATCCAGCTGTTTTGCTATAGCAATCAGTGCAACAACTAGGAAACAAGTCCAGAATCAACCTCTCTTAACCATACTCAAATCCTTGTGCTAAACAAGGAATTCAGGCTTCAAAGAAGCCCCTCACCACTGCTGATGCCCCTATATCTCAAAAGTTGAAATTCTAGACTTGAGCATACAAATACAGCACAAATTATCCATAAACATGTATAAGAATAAACTTGAGAAGGTAAACGCATACCCATTCCACTTTCCAGCTGAGGAGAGCCCTTAGCAGTAATGCAGCAAAATCAAAGGAACCGTGTAGTGTATGACATGGATTATCTGTAAACTGTAATGCACACCATGTACATGTATTTTTTTTTCAGTGTACCAAGAGTCAACACTCATTTGTGGGCTCTGACACATGAACAATCTGTCGCACGGCAATATGTTCCAACCTATCAGTTGCTCTGCTCTAGCTGTGTACACCACCGCTCCACACAAGTTCACCAAATGCAAGTTAGCAGCTGATGCGCACTAACTTGTAAACACATGAATGCCTTTTGTCTTTTCTCTCTACGTCTGCTGTCCTGCAGGCTAGCACGGTGACAAACGGCTTGTTTCAAGGTGAGGGTAACCCAGTTACAAGGTTAGCACCAGTATCAGGAGATATGAGGAGATGGTGTTCCACCAACCCAGTCAGAGTCTGGTCACGCTCTTTTTGATGTCATACAGATGTGGTTTACCATGTATGTTAGGCTGGATTATTCCCTCTCCTCTCTCTCTCTTTCTAAAAACTTCACAGGGTTTTTGTTGGCTATTTTTTTCCATGGAAACCGGGATTATCCTTGGCTCTACTTAGCATATTTTTACACATCTGATGTGATGAACTTTATTGCTGCCCTGTGTCGGCTGTAAATAGGAAAGACGAGTACAGTGATATTCAGTTTCATGCGAGGCAAAAAGTGACCTTCGTTTTATAGTGTATGCTCTTTGTATGCTTCTCCAATTTTTTCCATCTTTTCTAGAGGGATAATTTGGTCAATTTGCCATGCCAGATGTGCAGAAGTATTTTAAATATTCAATCAGAATCCCAGTTGCTGTGAAGCAGATAATCACAGTCTTGGCTTGGCTACTTTTTTTTTTTTTTTTTTTTTTTTTAACTGTACCGTTCTTGTAAATATGATAAAACAGAGGCTTGCAAAACGCAGTCTCCACTTCACAGTCTGGGTCCTGGCCCAGACTTGTGGTTTACAAAGCCTTCTGCTGAGTGACAACAAAACAAATTATGCAGTCTCCCTTATGCCTTAAATTTAATATCTCATCTCCTGCCCCCTAATTCAAACCTTCACACTGCACCAGGGTTTCCTTTGTAATGAGATAACTCTGAATATTAAGTTTGCATTACGCAGAGCTATTATTCACATGCCTGACATCATTACATATGGAACTGTAATCAATAAAACATGGTTCGAGAGGGATTGGATGGCTTGTGGGCATGGGGATCAGTCACTGAGGCCTCTAAGTTTCTGCAAAGCATCCATCCCAATTCAGTAGTGACCTACCGGAGAGCCTTGATGAAAACCTCAGGCAGCGAGGCCGAAGTTCGAACAGTCAGGGACGTTTGCTGTCTGAGGTGGTCCCATCGTGTCACCGCTGAGCCACCCGGCTGGGGTGGAGCGATAGGACAAGCACAGTCCATGTCTGCTCTCCGGTACATGGACTTGGTTTGAGGATAAACAAACCTCCCTCTTCAGCCCTGGCACCCCAAGTTCAAATCCATTTCATTCGCATTCAAATCCACTCTGGCTGAGTAAGCCTGGCAGACTTTGCTGTCTGTTCTCCACCAGCTGTCAAAAAACAATCTGCCCTGCGGAGTCAAGCCCAGCTGACTGTTCACTGTGCAAGGTTTACAGGCTCTGCGAAGCCTGACATATCACATGTGCTCATGTCCTACCTCCGTCGTTGTCTTTCCCATCGCCGCATGCCGTCTCCATGGAAGTATCGCAGCCCGCTCCTCTCCAGCCCAGCTGGCAGACACAGTGCCAGCCATTCATGTCCAGAGTGCATCTGCCGTTGCCGTTACACAAGCCAGGGCATCCCTCTGCAAGGCAAACAGCCACACATTCAAATGCACCGGAAAAAACAAAGCAACATAGCCTTGAAAGAGCCTCATCAAACAGCTTTTCCCCTTGGCCTTCAGTTTATTTCTCCACTCTCACTTGGTGTCTTCCTGCCTGGAGCAAACTGTCCCAGTTCAGTATGGGAACAGTGGTGACCACTCAGTGGGCTGATGTCTCCAGGGAGGTTCTTGCAGCACAGCCTCACTAACTGGATGGAGGGAATGGTGAGCTTCAGGGAGGCTGTGAGATCTTTCTGCTTCATTGATTAAATGGGTAAAACCCACCTTGCCCTCTGAGTCTCTCAAAGCATTGGCTTTGTAAGACCAAGACTTGGGGTTACCTAAATTGCATGTGGGGTTAAGGTTCCCAGCACCCAGCTGGATAAAGCAGCTGGCTTTCAGCAATACTGAGACCTCAGACTGGTAAGCAAAGCTGGCTGGAAAGGGGAGGCGCTTCCTATGTTAGAAAATATTTGGAGAACACCCAGTTCCTCTACTGTAGTCATTTTGGGTGGGATTCATCTCATCTGGTTACAATTAATCTGTAAACAGAGATACCTTCAACTCTCTCTGTAGGCTGCAGAGAAAAAGGCTCTGTCCCATGGCATGAATCCCCTTGGGTGAGGTAGAAGCCCATACTGATGAGCCGAAGCACGCTCTGGAAACACCCATTTCTCCTCACTGACTAAAGAGAGAGCCCAGCACAGAGCTAGGTGTTTCTTTTATAGGCAACAAAACTCAGGGGGTACAAACACCAAGCTTCCAGTCTGCTCACTAGGGTTTGATTTTCTCATCTGATGACCTCCTGCAGAGATCTCCGTCCTTTTTTTTTTTTTTTCCCACCCCGAGAAAATAGCAAAGTAATTTCCACAGTGAGCAGCGGTGTGAGGGAGGCTGCTTTGCTTAAACAGTTCTGGGGGCTTTCTACCTGCAGAGCTCCAAAATCTTTACCAAGAAGCTGTCAGAAATGTAAGACACATTTTACAGCTTAGGAAACTGAAGTACAAGGGACTGAAGTGACTGCCAAGGTCACTCAGCAGGACTGATTATACTGGGAACACAACTCAGTCTTCCTAAGCCTTGTTTTAAAGTGCACTCTGTTTGTACGTCTGTTGTGCAATCCTGCCACATAGTTTGAGTTTCTTCAGGTCCTCAGCTTTGCAACACAGGTTGGTCTGTGAACCTGCGCAAACAACACGGACTCATCCTGCCCTAAACGATTACAATGTGGTGGCCAAGAGTACTGGAAGGTCTGGCTGACCACGTGATGCATGAGGGTCTGCCCAAGAAGTGCTGAGTCAGCACGTAGAGCCCACCACGTCGTCCTGTGCCCTGCGCTGAGGACATGTCGTCCAGAAATGGCTTTTAAACAAAAAATTGTTTCATGGTGAACTTAACATCTTTTCTAGGATTGTTTTTCTACCGAGATTTACAAGGACTAAATGGAATAAGGAACAAAGGTGGTAAGGAAAAGTCCTTTAAAAGAATCTGAAATAAATTTTTCATTTACAAATATATTTGCTGTATTTCAGTCTTTTAAAATGTGTATTCTGAGAGGGGCATATAACGCGTGCGTGTGTGTGTGAGCATTCTTGTGTGTGTGTATCTTTTGGTTTTTATACAATATATTAGTATTTATATACTACAGAAAAGCAAGGCTACTGGAACTCCTCAATTTTTATACTTTGCCTTCAGTTACTTATGACAGTGCCAAACTTTTCACCATTTAATCTCATTTTTTCCCATGCTAAAGTTAATTTATTTGTTTGTTCCCTTTACTTATGTTCAGTGCAAGCCGAAAACAATCAGCTGTTTTGGAGATTGAGAGAGCAAGAAGTGTACTACTTGTTAAAATAACCTACTAAAATTACTTAGCTAGGTAGGTAATACCACTTTGGAATAGATAAATTCAATTTGGACAGGACCAGCCTGATGATAGACATAGGACTTTATCCTCCCTCTCTATAAATCTGCCTAAATTCATCTAGATGAAAAACCTCTGAAGAAATCTCACGTGATGGGTATTCTGCATGGCTCCATTAGAGCTTGGCTGGTGCACACTATTGAGCACACCTCATGTTTTTACCACTCGGACTCTTTATAATCCATCCTAAAAAGTTTTCTATCCTGTGGCTGCAGGGGCTGAGCTAGAAAATTCGTGCAAAAGTGCTGAGGTGTTGACGTGGACAGGAGTCCAGTGAGAACCAAAAAGAGCTGGGTGATGAGAAGTTGAAGACACCGCTGTAGGAGGATGAGAGAAAAAGGGTTGGATACCACTGGACTTTTAACCCAACAAGAAGTGTTTAATTCCTGGAGCAGACTCTTGTTTTCTGCAACAGGAAGAAGATAGGTTTCAGAAGTTTTTGTTTTGCAAATTATGAGAAACCTGGTAAAGTGTCCTAAAAAACACTCAGTTCTTAAACTGTCACCATGATATTGTGTGATGGTGGGAATCCAGAAACCCTTAATCAGATGCCCTGTAAAACAAAGATTAAAAAGTTACCTGCCAGCGCTCCTATTGCTTGTACAAATTGTAAATGTACAAATGAGGGAATTGGCTGCGGTGAGACCTTGGGTTCTCACTGCTTCTCAGACTTCAGGAGCAGCCCAAAGAAGTCACCTTGCAGCCATCCCTGAATTCAGATGCTGTTCAGCACCTTTACATTTCAGACTAGCTGTCTATATACCTCACTACAATGTTAATGTGGTTATTTTTAAAGAATTGATAATCAACAATAGTAATTAACTACGTTGATGTACCACCAGCTCCAGTGGTATTCTGGATGGAGAAGCTCTTTCTGAAATCAGTAACTCTTTAATAATAGGCACTTCTTTTCATTTCCAGCATTACCAGTGTTAATTAGGCCTTAGTTTAGAAGACTCCACTCCAATTCTTCGTTCAATCATGCTGATGCTTGCTATTGAAACTTGCCCTCCAATTTAGAGACAATTCAGCAGCTTCTCTGACTTACTGGTTTATCGTAAAGCTGTAGGAAAGATCCAGCAGTAAATCAGGCTCAACCTTGACAACCCAGGATCACTGGGAAGGGATTTCAACCAGAAAGATGTTAATAATTAAGAAAGCCAAATGGGCATGAGTAATTTAGTTTTGAAAAATGCACACCATGCAGTTAGCCAAGTAAAAACCATGTACTTTCAATGTTCCAGCTATTGCTAATCTTTCCAAAAGAGGCCACGCATGGTAAGAGACAATCTTTTATTCTTAGTATGTTGTTTAACCTGTCACCCACTGAAATACTCACTAAATATAATGTGTCTTTATTCTTGGGCATAAAGGTGAGTCAAAAGATGAAAAGACTTCTCAGAAGAAAAATGACAGCTACAGAAGTCTCAATTAAAATAACTGGGCCACTGAATGGACAAATCATTACTGAAGGTCCCTGGACCCAAGCTCTGCAGGTTGATTTCTCATCTTTTCTATCTCCTGGGTGCTGATTTGCTACCTTTTGATCCAACCTTCTCCAATACATGGTGAGATGAAAAGGAGGAGCCCTGGGGTTTTGAAATGCAAAACACGGAGATGTGGAACATTACCAGGAGGTTCTGATCGCAATACCTAGTGATGGCCCATATCTTCTTCTAAGGATACCACCACTACTACTTCATAAGGGCACAAGTAACCCTCTTTCCTTGATCTAAGAACAAGAATATATTTTTTTTTCTCCTAATTTAAATAAACTCAAGCATGTTTCATGGACACTAATAAAAGAAAACTACCTGCCCCTGAAGAATCCACCGATCTATAAACAGGGGTCCAAGGACAGCTACCAGTTGCTGCATTAGGCTGAAGATGAAAGTCTCCTTCTTTACACAGTGGACATTTCCTTATCATTAATATTTGTTTGTCTGTTCAAACTTTTTCCCTATTTGTGATTGTACCTGAACCTGCCTTTAAGCCTCAATGGAAACAAGAGAGAAACATTAGATTGTAAATTCATCCAGAGAAGTGAAGTCAGTAGGGCAACCGTGCTTCTCGTTTCACAAGAGCCCTATATTAAGGCAGAGACTTCATTTTAACTGTTCACCAGACAAATATTTTGGCATACCTATCCCTCTTCATCAGCCTCTCACAGCTGCTATTTCTGATTGCTAACATCCTGAAGAAGAGGGTGATGCTATGGCAGAAACTGATTTGTTCAACATAATTTTTTTTTTTGGTTTGTTTAACCAGTAAACATGATGCTGCGTGGTGTCAGCACTGTGTTGCTGTTAGAGTCAAATCAGCCATGTAGAAAGATAATTGTGTCCAAGCCAATCATATTTATCGTCAGATTGTTGTATTTAACTAGATGTGTGCTATTTCAATATTTTTAGAAAGCTAAGTGCATTGTGGAACTGTCTATTTCTATTTAAAAGTCCTAAATCCTTTTAGCTCATTGCTGTGATTAATAAACAATTGAGATTTTTTTTTTATGATAGTAGATTACCTCTATTCTGTAAAAGTTTGATTCCTTTTCTTCTTCGTCAAAGAAAGACTTGGGTCCTAGACTCTCTTTACATTTACAAATAGGAACATAGAGTTGGATTTCGTTGTCGTGTACATTAATGCAATGTCACCTATTCCAATAGATTTTGCAGATTTATACAACCAGAGGCTCTGAGGTCACAGCATTTTTGGATTAAGAAAAAAAATAATAATAAATCATTACTCGAAGTTGTCAGGTAAGACTTTGCAGTCATGGACCAAAAACATGGCGACTCCACACAGAAAGTGCACTCACCTGCTTGTTACAAAACGGATCACAGACATTTAATTAAAACACATCGTTGCACAGGGCTCCTGCTGTATTCACAGACACTTTCATTTCCTCCTGACTTTCCTTACCTGGGTAGGAGGGGTGAGGATGAGCGATGATTTGGAGGGGAGGGCAGGGACAAGGGGAATGGGGAGGAACACTGATATATGTCAACACAGGGTCACAGCACTCATGGAGGTATCTCCTACCTAAATGACT
The DNA here is from genome assembly GCA_009806455.1 of Tetrax tetrax. NCBI lineage: Eukaryota > Metazoa > Chordata > Aves > Otidiformes > Otididae > Tetrax > Tetrax tetrax. Next base: position 14,542 of record WHYT01013345.1, read on the forward strand.
GGAAAGTTCACCCTTCCAGACATTAGGGAGCACTTTGGTGACAATGAGGAAGAGATGCAACCTCAACACAGCATGTTCATGGTGCATTTTTTTTTTTTTTTTAAGAAACACAAAGACAATAGGAAAAATAGGAAGGAAGAGCATACCTTTCACTACCTTATCCAGATAGTGAGCTTGGGAGATAAAAGACAGGACATTTAAGGTAGGATTGAATAAGTGCATTGCGGCTTACTACGAGATTGTGCAGGTGCTAGAAAGGCAAAGGAGAGTTCACTGTGATAGGAAAAGAAAAACCTTGATTATGAGGAGAGAGAAAAAAAAGGAAGAAGAGCGGAGCACAGCCCTCCTCAGTCAAAGAGCTCAAGAAGGCTGTGTTTAGGCAACCGGTCATCTTTGCTCGTTAGGGTCAGGAAGAGAAACAGGAAAGTTTTCTATACATATTTATGTGTTTTTTTAATATATATGTATAAATATATACATATATGTGGCAGAATATGGTAATGCTTTGCTCATTTGCAACAGTCTACCTCTGTTTTACTGACTACTTTTATTTTAATGAAGAAACCAGCGTCGTTTGAAAGTGCTCCACTTCACCTGGTTGTCTTACATTTTCCTGCACAAAGATGCACAGTTTCCCTGTGACCTTACCAGACTGGGAAAGGCTTTTCCCTGGATCTTCTTAATGGTAATGCATTGCACTTACACAGTATCCTCTAGCTGCAGATCAAATTACTCTACAAATATTAAATTAACCTCACAGCTGCTCTACCAAATAGGTAAGTATTAATATACTCATTCCAAGGAGGGCTAAGAAAAAAAAAAGGAAGTTATAGGTGTAGTGGGAGCAGTCATGTGCCTAATTCCCATGGAACATTAATTTGGAAAACCACCTTCTAATTGATTTTCTGGGGTCAAACAGAAAGTTGGAGGCAAGGACACGAGCAGAAGCCAGGAGTCTTGCCTTGGAGAGCCCTTGCGCACATCAGCAGGCAGCACCCTGTCCTAACAGCAGCTGGTCTTTATTAATAAGAGGATTTAAGTCTTGCATTTCTCTCTTTCATTACCTGCTTAAACACTATCTCTCTTGTTCTCTTGTCTGCTCCCTCCAATCTCTCTCTCAGTTGTGTCTTGGTACCTTTTTGAAGAGCTTTTTGTTTCAGGTTCGTTCACGCAGACTACCCCCCTGGGAGGTCACAGGCCTTGCAGGAATTCTTTTTCCATCCTGTGAGCCTAACGGATCTGTTGAAGCATTATTTTAAGTAAGCAGAGAGCGCTGGGAGGATCAGAGGTAACCTAGTGTGGGGCAGTTATGAGGCTTGGGAATGGGATTAACTAATTACCCCGGTGCAGCGGTAGCGATGCGGGAAGCAGGGCATCACCATCCACTTGGACGGTGGCTGAAGCCTGGGAACGGGCGTCTTGGATTTTGACATCCAAAGCAGCCCAATTCGGGCAGCAGTCATTGTGCAGATGATGGCAGTGGAGACAGTTGCCAACACCAACCATATGTCAGTTGTGTGTCAACGTTATCTTGTAATTTGAAAAACAGTGGAGGTCTTCGATGGGAATATTCCACGGTAGCATGACTCTTTCTTCTACAAACCTGTACAGTCTCATTCCCATTCTATACTTCTGGCATTAAAATATCATCTCATTACCTACAGACACTCCTCTGGAAACCCTGCGGGTATGTGGGACATGCTGAGGAACTATGTAGGGGCTCAGAAGTAAAGCTGCTTTTCTAAAGTGACCTCTGCACCCAAAGGCACCGCACTTGGCTCCATGTCACCACCCTCCTCCTGGAAGCATATCTGCTACAAAGTGAGCTCATGTGAACATTTTTCAGTCTGAAAGTCCTCTCATTTCACCAGTCTGGGATAACTTGTTTTGATTTGTCTGAAACACATTAGGAAGGATCACATGAGCATTTCTCTTGGCTCATAAAGAGTGAGAAGTAGGGGGGCTGGGGGCAGGTCCTTGGGCAGGACTTCTTACCCAGCACACTCTCCTTCTTCATTTTCTAAATATTCTTTTTTCCTTTTATCTTCCCTGTGGGGTGAAGTAGACAGAGCCTCAGTGAAATCACTGGAGTTAAACTGAGATCACACAAATTTGAAGGAGAGGAGAAAGGACCCGTTCATTGCAGAACCAGTGACAGCACAGGTTTATGCCACAGGGGCAGGGAAAAAGCCTGTCTTTGACGTTCATCTGTGCTTAATATTTACTGTTAAATACGCTGTCAAACTACTTAAGGGCAGATTACCTTCAGCTTGATGTAAAATCATGTCGGAACAAAGCAGCAAGCACATATTTTCCACTGACTGCTCTAACCATGGCTTCCTCTTGCCCAAAGGTACCCAACCAGGCAGGATGGGTGACAGAGGAACAAACACAGCCCAGCTTACAGCGACCTTCCAGTATCTAAAGGGAGCTTATAAGAAAGATGGGGAGAAATTCTTTAGCAGGACCTGGTTTTAAAATAGAAGGAGGTAGGTTCAGACTTTATATAAGGAAGATATTTTTTTCCAGTGAGGGTGGTGGAACACTGTCCCAGGTTGCCCAGAGAGGTGGTGGATGCCCCATCCCTGGAAACATTCCAGGCCAGGTTGGCCGGGGCTCTGAGCAACCTGATGTGGTTGGAGATGTCCCTGCTCCTGGCAGGGGGGTTGGACTGGGTGGGCTTTGAAGGTCCCTTTCAACCCAAACCATTCTATGATTCTATGATTCTGCTCCCTAAGCACTGCAGAGAGCCAACCATCTGCTCTGTTGAGCTGAGGGTAGCAAGAACCTTCACCAGACACTGGTGGGCTGATTTAATATTGGGCTGCACATGGACCAAGCTGCTTTATGGATTTAAATGGCACAAGTGACGTGTTACAAAGCTGGGGAAAAGAGACCAGGATCCACCTGTCATGTGCCTTGTCTGGATTCCAGCTGCTCCAGCAGAAACCGAGAGGCACTGATTACAACCCCAGCTAGACAGAACACGTGATTCTTTACGCAAGAAGCCTGATGAAAAGCAAACTTAAAGGGGCAGATTTCTCAAAAATCTGTTTTGTTAACTAAAACAAAAACCAGCCCGACGGCACCATAAGCAGAGGGCTGTGTGGGACAGGCCATCTGTCTGTGCAGGCACTTGTTATTGCATGCATCACCAGTGCGTGCCAGGACCAGATTTTCCAAAGGAGCTAAGGACATAGGTTTTGCAGAGATCAATGGGAATTAGGCACTGAGGTGCTCTGAAAATCCTGCTAGGTAGACTGTTGAGTGTTTGGAGAGCTAAATGCTGGTCCCTCTGCACTCTAGAGACCTTGTAGTATTAGGAACTCTAAGGGATGGCTTTGGTCTCGTGTTCAAAGATGATGAACGTCCCAACTCTGCCACACAGGGATGCCCTCTCTGCCATTATTTTTCTAAAAAACTCTAATATGAATCAAAGGATTAAGGCTTGTTGCTGGTAAAACATCACAGAGAGATTCACACATCAGATACAATCTCAGTGCAGGGCCCGTGTAGGCAGAGGGAAGTTTCCCTTTGCATCTCTGAGGTGGGATGTACGGCACCTTGGGCACTATCCAGGCTGTACCATCAACTGTATCAAATTTGAAGCCAGGCTGTTATGGTCTTGGGAAATTTCTGGAGTTGTTTATTAAATCCACTGAATTTTTTTTTGTGGTGCCACCTGTGCATCAGTCCCACAGAGCAGCCTACCACAGAACTGAGCTGTAATTTGGTCTCTCAAAGCCCACAGTAAAAGGGTTTATTTCACCTCTAAACTCAACTCTCCTAAAACTCACCATGCTCCCTGGATGTGGTTCAGGCCAGAACAGAAGAAAGTTGAATTCTTGCAATGTTTCTAACTGGGGGCAAATTTGGAATATGCTGGAGAGCCTGTCACAGGAGTCCTGCATTGTGACTGTTGTCATGACTTTTTATTCCTTTAAAAAATTAGAGTAAATTGATTGAACTATTCTGCTAGGTTTCAGGATTCCTACAGTTATATATTCAACTTTCTGTTCTTTGCCTGGATGCACTAACTTTGCTGAATTAGGATGATGAATGCAAGCTTCTGCATCAGTTTCCTGGTTGGGAATTAACTGGGGTTCCTCTAATAAAATCTCTGAATGTGAGCAATCAAGCTAGTATATTTGGCAACCAAACTCTTTGTATGAGCAAACAAAATTAATTCACTGGGATCAGAGTTCCCACTGTAAGAAAGAGCCTCCTATCACCTACAAAACAAAAGGATTTTGTACTCTCAACCATGCTCAACAGGAAATAGAAGAAGTGTCCTTCACTTGTATCATCCATTTCTACCATGTTACCTGCACACATGGCAATATCGTTAAAGCATCACGTCAGCGACGGGGTTTTACGCTTGTCAGTGCTAAAGCAAACCGGGCCATGACACAGACATGTAAGGAATTACTGTCAACAGAACGAGTTGCCATGCAGGGAAATTACACAAGGACAAGGGGAATGCTTTCCACATACTTAATGTAATTCCAAGTCAATGTCCTTTCATCTGTGCCAATACAACTTGCTTATTACTCCTAAAGCTATTCAATTTTCTTGATATTTATGACTTTGCCAAATCTCCTTTACATTCCACACATTTATCAATTAAACATTCCGTAGAAAATACGGTTTACAGCTCCAGAGGCATGAGATTATGTACAAATTTGTTGCTAAATCACCATGCAAGAAGATGAGGGTGGGGGAGAGGAGTGAAAAGAAACAGAATTGCTCCCGTACTCAAAGTATTAAAAAGTGATTCCTAAACCAAGGCAGCACCACAGAAAATGATAGCGTGCACCAGTAAAACCAGGATGCTGACTGCATTGCAGTGCTGGCCTTTCCCGTGACAACATGGACTCTTTATACTTAGAGTGAGGAATACCACGAATAATGAGGTAAATTTAATCACCATGAAAGATAAAAGCTTGTTGCTTGAAAACAGTCTGGGCATATCGGTTGTGTAGAGAAATATCAACTATTAAACTAGTGGCATTTTGGTTTCGCAGCAGAACTAATAAAATGGCAGTGAAGATATGAATCAGGCTTTTTCTGTGCAGAAATGACTTCCATATAAAATTGTTCTCTGGATTTGGGGCCTTTCGGTGAACTATTTATTTTCTTTTAGAACCCTTTCATGGATCTGTGTTGCTTTCCTAATCAAAGTGCTTGAACACAAGGCTGTAAAATAATATTACAGAAACACAGGATTCCAATTAACACAGTACTGCTCTCTTTTCATTTCAGTCATTTAAGAGAGGGGCTTTTTTAAACCTTCCCTCATGAAAAGAAATGAAAGCTTCTAGGGACATAGAAAAGAAAGCAGAACATAATGTCTAATGAGACAGAGGAAGTTTTAAGAGCTAGATATTTTCCATTAGGAGATGCATGTGGAGACCATAATGTGGTAGGGTGACATTAGCATAAATAAATGATAAGTAGAACTGAGCCACAGATATGGTGTGTGCCATTACCCTAACGCTGGAATTCAAATATTGTGATCAGGCTCCATTTCCTGTGTCTTTGTGTGTGCAAACTTACCTGGTGTTCAAGCAAAGAAACTGATACCTATATATAAGTAAGTCAATAATCCACAGGGATTTGCCCAGGTATTGGTAAATTTTGATGTAGTGTGATTTATATGTATTATGGAATAATGAAAGCAAAATAGAGGTAACTTTTCTTATATTTAAAATAACCTGATTCAAACAAAATGATTGGAGGAGAATTCTCACTCTGGAATAACTCTTCTAAAGTCAACTGGATTTTTTCAGGTCCACACAGGAATTATTGAGAGCAGAACTGGATTTGATAATTTAGTTTTCCGTTAATGTACAGTAAATTTCATCTGAGGAGTTTCAATGCTACTGATTTTATAGCATGACTACAGAATGGGGACTAAAGTGGTTGAATGCATGACAGTCAGAAAACATGAAGAAGGGAAAAAGCATCAAGGAGTTAAGTGAGACGAAGGAGGAAGATAAAGCCAAGCCAGTTCATTAATGATGCTGCAGATTGCTTAATGTGGGAACTGCACCTCTTTGCATGATATAGGCATATTGCTGTCACCTTAATAATAATAATAATAATAATAATAATAATAATAATAATAATAATAATAGACGTGACACTGAGAGCTCAAGATAAGTGCCAGGTGCATGAGGAACAGAGAACCAAAGAGAGAGGAAGATGAAATGGTTGGAAAAGTAGCAGAGCAGACAAGGGACAAGCAAGACAGTGTTAAATATCAGCCAGAAGTAATCTGACTATGGTTTCTTCTTTTATACCGGCAAGCAAAGTGGCAGTGCAAATAATGGAGTAAATAAAAGGAAAGAACACCTTAAAAGTGTGTCGACATAGTAGAGAGCAGTCTTAGAGGCCACAGAAAGACCTTTTGAGGAAGACAAAGTAGGATCTAGTTGCCATTTGATGGTTTGTCTCTATAAGATCAAACACCACATAGGTGTACTTCACGTCTGATAATTAAAAATATATGTATAACCATGTCATCAACAAATGAAAGGACATTTTGTCTTGTTCCCACATGAAAATGTATGATGTCAGAACTTGAAATCCAAGAACAAAGGTGCTCATGCTACACTAAGTCACACATATTCAATTAAGCATGCGCCTTTCCTCCTCCCTGATCATCAATTATTCTTTAAAAGTAGTTGGTTTTTCTTTCTCCCTACCAATAGTGCAGTGCTCTCCGTTCCAGCCCGGGCTGCATTCACACTTGCCATCCCGGCATGTCCCGTGCTCATTGCAGCGTGGGTGACACGCTCGCTGATCACAGGCTGCGCCCATCCATCCCTCCTCGCAGCGGCAGGTGCCTCCGACGCAAACGCCATGTCCTCCGCAGTCCGCTGCACAAATCTCTGTGGGAGAGAAGAGAGAGGAGGGGATAGGGGTGGAGAGAAGGGAGAGGGGGAAAATCCAGAGCGTTATTGTTAAGAAAAGCAGCCACACTTCACTACCTCGCCTTACGGGGCAATGAAAGGAATTCCTCGAGCTCATAACACTAATCCTTCCTGACAATAAGAATCTAATCAGTAAATGACAAAAAAGAGACGGACGTGGATTGTAGAGGTCTGCTGTGATTGATCCTCCTATTTGCTTTCTAATTCTCTTGCATTTCTTGGGCTTCTGTGATCACCAAATGCAAGGGAAAGGCTCTCCCAATAAACAGAAGAAAAGTCACATTTAATTAAAATCCGGTTAAGTGTGGAAACAATGTGCTGATAAACTACTCATGCTAAAGTTAAGTGCTGGCAAAGCCTGTTTGTGGCTTGTTAACCCATGGTTCTGGGGATGGGATTCATTAAAACCCTTCTTCCCTTTAAAATTAATACAGAATATTGGTATTTCTACTGAGTCTACGCATCTGCTGTCTCGCTGTTCTCCTACCACCCCATTAAACATCTCCTCTCAGGCATGTGGAGGTATCATCATGCTCTTTTTGTGAGCTACGTGAGCTGGAGTTGGTAGGATGATGCTTGTTGCCAAGTCTTATCGGAGTTAACGGAAGCATGGAGTCACAGCCGGGCATTTCAGTACTTACCTCCAAAAAAGAGAAGAGCTAAAAGACATTGGCTTTTCAGAGGTGCTGGCCTTCCCACCCTCCATGAGCCTCAGTGGGTATGATGGCATAGATATGCATAATAGGACTAGGGGTAATGGTTTTAAAATAGAGGGAGATAGATTTAGATTAGATATTAGGGAAAAATTTTTACACTGAGGGTGGTGGAACACTGGCCCAGTTTGCCCAGAGAGGTGGTGGATGCCCCATCCCTGGAAACATTCCAGGCCAGGTTGGCCGGGGCTCTGAGCAACCTGATGTGGTTGGAGATGTCCCTGCTCCTTGCAGGGGGGTTGGACCGGGTGGGCTTTGAAGGTCCCTTCCAACCCAAACCATTCTATGATTCTAATATTTTGGCCCAGCACTAGGCTTTTGCTAAAACTTGGCATGTCCTTGGCATGAATTTGGGAGACTTCATGTTTTCATCTGCACTGTATTTGCCTGGAAAAATGGAGACTTGGTAGAGAGCAGGGAACCTACGAGTCAGATGATAAAGTGCCTGTTACTACCATTACTATACAGGACCAATTTCAGGGAAAAAGATAAAACCAAATACTGATGTGGTGTTATACTGCAGATGAAATGAAATAAATCTATTTTTTTCTTCTCCAGGTTCATAATCTGACTGCTCACTTTCAATCTCTCATAAACCATGACTGCACTCTCCCCTTCTCAATCGGAGGAGAGGAGATCCAGACTGTATGTCAGACTATCAGGTCTTCCCCTTCTCCCTGACTTCTGCCTGGTGCTTCTAAATTGGATTGAACTTTCCTAAATGTTTTAGACTCAAGCCTTCTGCTTGACTGAGCCATTTTATAGATTTTACAGGGTAGGGACACAATTCCCCTTGGGGAGAGTGGACAGAAGACGTGAACAGAAGAAATGCTCAGCAGGGCTGGGCTGGAAGCCCAGAAAGGGGTACCCAGAAAGGCAGAGCCCATTTTCTCTCTATTCTCCCAGCTGTGTACCCCTAGACACCAGTTCATCTCCAGTGCCTCTCTTTGTGCCTCTGAGCATAGGAAGTGGAGGACTCAAGTCTCAAAGCTTGTGGTGGAGGGCCCACTGGTGTTGTACAAGACATTTACTCCGGGTCACTGGCTGCACGTAAAATATTCAAAACTACTCAGTCTGCATCAACATCACATCTGACTGAAATTCATGCTCACTTAAGTTGCCTTTAGTCTTTTGCTAATTAATACTGCCGATAAAAAGGAAGTTTAGTCTGTTGGAGATTTTTGACATGTTCCTGACATGGGGCTGGGACATCCACTTCAGCTCCAGGAGGAAAGTTTTGCATCGTAGGAGAGAGCTGGAGGCCTTCAGCCCCTTACACTGAGATGGAGTCTTGTCTCCAAGGATCAGAGAGAGTTCTTTAGATAGTGGTGATTATGACAGTAATAATAGTAATGCTTTGCATGTCTAGAAAACACCTCATTTTCCAAATGCAACATGAACACAATCTCTAGCTCCTGCTTACTACATAGCTCAGGGTGGTGGAACAATTTCCAGTTGAACATTTTTTGCTGCAATGTCTCAGATGTCTCCAAATCCTCTCAAATGTTTAGTACTATATATTTAAATCTCTAATGAAAGAAATTTGCAGTTCAAACGTGCTTAAGACACTCAGGAACTTGTCTGTCCCATTTAGAGTCCAACTTGCAAAAGTCCTCGGGCACCTTGAGTGCTTAAACTGAGGATGTGCACATACCGCTTGGCGCTGAAATGTAACAGAACCTAACGTAAGGTTATTTGAAGACAGTAGAAATCACACTATCAAACACTTAGGACATGGCTGAGGAAGGCCTCTTGAGCTGCTGTCAGAAATTTTTTCTTTGCATCTGGCATTGAGACACAGATTTTCACAGCTCCTAGATGCGAGGGAGGTAATATCATTCTACAGTGCCCGTTACGAACATCAGGGATGGACAATTAATGACTCGCTAAAGGGTTGGAGCCCAGCCGTGTGTGTGTTTTGTACCCCTTTCCCCAGCTGTCAGACAGCACTGCAATGGAGCGTGGGCCGGTCAGGGTGGTACGTGAACACACAGGACCCGCAAGTTAGCTAAAGTAGCAATAAAGTTGCACTAAAAAAAAAAGGCAAAAAAAACTCTCCTCGCTGACCCGATGAACAAAGTCTGGGGGAAGATAAAGGAAACACCAGATAAAAAATAAAAAGCTAGGTTTATGGTACTAAAATTTCAGCAAGCTGAGAAGAAATACACTGAGAAAGTACAAAGTCTGCGACTGCTGATATTTAAGCCCAAAGTAGAAAAGTATCGTTGTAGCCTCCGGCACTTCCCAGCAGTCCCTCACCATAGGGCTACTCTAGTGTTGGACTGAAGCAACTCCTGTGGTTATTGGTTTACATTCTTTATTCATACGTGTTGAACTTTTCACCTCAGAGTGAGGTTTTTCACTAGAAAACATATAATTTTTCTTGCTGCCAGTTCACCAAGCAATCGAGAGAATGCCAGCTCTGTTACTTCACATCTTCATTACGTCCCATTCCCCAGCTTTCACCTTCAGTGTCCCACCTCTAAATTGGGGACAGCGCTGGTATCCTCAAGCACAGTGATGTGCACTGTGTGAATAACCTCCAGTGCTGACTGTGAACCTCTGAAATTCCAAAAATACAAATATCTCCAGTGATGGACAGGAAAATTGGCATCTTGGAGGACTTGTGACTCCAAAGTCAACATGAAGATCTTAAGGGCTTTACTATTATTTACTTAATAAAGTCATTGAGAATATTAATGAGTCTGAGTATCAGTGGTTATTTTTTTTATGTTAGGATGTTATTTATGTTTTGACAAATAAAGTAAACAAGGCATAAAGAAGTGATGGGTCTACAGGTCTACGTGAATGCTGACAGGCACAGGACCTCCTAGATGTCCTGATATCCAGTCTTGTGTCCTGTCAGAAAGTCAGGGAAATGACACTAGGTCAGACATCTACAGGGTGGTGGTGCAGGAAAAAAAAAAAGCAGGGACAAAAGGAAGCTATTTTGAGTGACAGTCAGAAGCCTTCTTGGAGTTATTTAAAGGTATGAAACTAGGATAATGGAGTGACATTCAGAAATGGTGAAGAGAGGAAAAAAAGCACTTTCTGAAAGGCAAAATCTCTGCGGAGTCATTCCTATGAAAAGGGACGGAAAACCCACTGGGACATTTACATCTCTACTGAACTATTTCCCAGACAACACACTGCCAAGGAACAGTTCTGCACATGCATTCCATGATCTAAACCAAACAGATCTTAGGCTCCCCCTGAATAGGAACACTGGGGACATTTTGGATTTTGTCTCCCATCCAGCTGAGACCCCAGTCATACCACCACCCACGCACGCAAGAGAGCGTGGGCCCCAGGTTATTAATGTATAATTAGTGTATAATGGATATATAAGATGGTTTGGAGTCCCAGGCCCCAAGAGCTGTAATGAAGACCCTCAGCTGTGGAAAACACTCGTGAAGCAAACTACTTACTACAGTCTCCCTAAAATGGAGTTTAATTATTTCTGACAGGGAACCAGGAGCCAGGAACTCTCAAATCTAAATCTCCCATTTAGCTGCCAGTTTAAAGATAGATGGGAACCATACAATTTAAATAGCCTTACATCAGACATCCCGCCGTACGCTCTGGCCTTTTATAACATGGCGCTCCGAAACGCTCACCGGTTTCTAATGGGTGATTAAATAGTCTGAGTAGCTTTTACTTTTCTGGTGGCACTCAAAGAAATGATCAAAATGGATTTCAGATTAAGTTCCCACTTAAATGCAGGTCTTTTCGGGCAGCTCAAGACAACTAAGGCTGATTTACAGGAAAGGGCAGGTGAATCATTTCTTTGTCGTTCAGTCCCAGGGACAGAATTTGCCACCTTGGTTCTTATTACGAGCTACATTTTTTTTTTTTTTTTTTGGTACATTTCCCAATTCTGTTGTTAAAATTAGAGGACATGATTAGCTACCATCTGAGCTCCGTGAGCAAATGAGAAGGAAAGCTTTTAATTCTCCTATTACAGTATTCATCGACTGGCCAGCTGCACTGTATTGCTCCTGTCTATTTAAGCTTAGTTAGAACGCTGTGCCTGTGCATAAAAGACCTGCCTGTTAAATATTTTCACACCAGCTGTTCCCAAAAGGTGACTAAATATTTCCTTTCATCTGTAATCTCTTCCACTGTTTGTATGAACAGCTTAGCCGTTCCTTATCCTTTCCTAGGGGTGCTTTGTGTTTAACTTCATCTTGCCGTGCAGATCTCGAAGCCGCCTGTAGTTCCGTGAAGGAAGGGGATCTTCTTAGCAAATCTGGTGCCCAGTTTTAGGAGCAAATTTGAAGCTTACTGTCCTCAATAGGTACAATCATCCCATGCACCTCTGTGGGAAATACCTAGACTTTGAGTAATACTCTGTGTTTTGCTCCGTGACACTTGTACTTACCAGACGGTGCTGATGGACGTTAATTGACTCATGGATGCAGGGTTCTATCTAAGGAATCAAGTTAATTTCTACCCTACATGTGGGTTTTCGCCATATTACTGTCTAGAATCGGTGTCTTCCACTGCCTGGATTTCACCTTACCTTGTGCCACACTCTTACGTGAAGAACTAAATTGAGCCTAGTTGCCCTCTGTGGGTCAAGGAGGAAAGACAGGTAGCTTCAGAGAATGATTCACCTGAAATCTTTTTCATGGAGAACTTCTGGAGCAGACTATGCTCAAGGCACTGCTGAGTTTTAGGTGGTTCACCCACGGGTCTCAGGTTCATCATGAACATTCTATGATTCCATGACTGAGGAAGAGACTTCCCTCTAGTCTGTAAAGGCTGCCTCAGAATTCCTCAAGCCTCTCTTAAACTCCCAAAACCACCTTGAAACCTACCCAAAATCCTGACAGTGGCTGCTGATGTGCCTTAATTTCTGCATATGACCGTAATCGTGTAGTAATTTTAGTCTACCTCCACCAGCATGTCTCTGTCTGTTGTTGCTCACTTAATGCTTCGGAATCTCCGCTATCTGAGGCCAAGACTGCTTTTTGTTCTGCGCTTGCACTGTGCCAGGTGTAATGAGGTCACAGTCCATTAACAGCACTTCAGAAGTAGAAATACTAAAGCAATTAGTCATACAAATAAAAACCTTGTACCTGATTCTTTCTTCCTTTTTTTTTTTTTTTTTGCATATCCTGCTAAAAACTGACCCAAATCTGTCCCCTTAAGAATAGAAGTCTGCTATGTTGCCTTTGATATTCCAGAAGAAAAGTGGGAAAAGGAACCCATCAAACACTCACCACCGGTGCAATGCTTTGTTCATGTCCCTTTTTAATTAATATAGCAGAGACAGCAGCTTCCAACACAAGAAGTGGCATCATCCAGAATTTCATCTTATTTTCACATCACATTAAAGAGTTGGGTTGGGAAAGGGATAATGATGTCAATTTGTGCTTCATTTACGGCAAATCCATTTTTACATGTTTACTCCTATCCCCACCAAATCCTAAAACTGGCTTGACAATAGTTTAAAGCTTTCCAGCTTAGAGAAGAGCAATGCAGATGAAATTGTTTCTTTAGTATTCATGTGATGCAGAATCAGAGATTTAGCTGCTTCTGACCTGCCTGCTAAATCCTTTAATAAATATGGATTTAGTGCTAAAATATAAGATCAGGTGAAATTGCTCAGAGCTTCCTGAAAACTGGGGCAGTTCCACCGACCTTCAACATATTAATAGAAAATTTAATAATTACTAATCTGCCTTCACTGGGATTTTCCAGTTTCAGGTTGGCTCATCTGAGGCAATTTCCAGCCTCAGACAGATTTTTCCAGAAGAGAAGCACAGGAGAGAGGCACTGCACAGAGCGAAAAGGCTGAGTTTGGAAGGAGCTGAGCCTTGCTGTCACCAATTGCATTTGCTTTAGAGGGCACGTTATGGATGGTACCTGGGAAAAGCATCTAATAGAAAGGCATTTATGGAAAAAACCAGTAATTTAGATAGCAGTGGAGTGCTAAATACATTCTTCATAGTGAAAGGCATTTTGCAGTGTTATGAAACTCTCATTTACGTGATTTGATAACTCCATAGTAACATATGAACTTCTCTGCTGGAACTGAAGAAGACATAAAGCTCATTATCTTTGAAAACCATCCTTTCTACAAATGTTATAAGGCAAGGTTCAAAGTATGGAGCAAGACAAAACCTGAAAGGAGAGGTCTGAATTTTCTGTCTTTGCCAGTAACAAATCTGAAGCATGTAATCCTCTGAAAACCACCCCGTTTCAGCAGCGACTGGGAAACGGTTGCGCAACTTGTGTCAGTGTCACTAATTGAGGGTCATGTGTCTTTTCCTTCAGAGATCATGTTCTAAAAGCAAGGTCTGCATAATTTAGCACCTTTACACAAAAATTTCTTTACTTATTTTAAAAACGTACATAAATTATGTAAATATTACTAATGTAGAAGTAATAATTACTATTTATGTCAATAAATAGAAAACCTGTTTGCTTTTACGAGGGTAATTAAATTTCTGTTATGGAGATGACTGTCCACTCCACTCAAGGATCTCAACGCATTTTACAGCAAACTGAATATATCTGAAATAATAATTATTTCTTTTCACGGATATGGAAATCAAGATTAAAGGATGCTCTCCAGAGACTGAAAATGGATCCATCAGCTTTGTTATCATCCCGCATCAGGAAGACCATTGACATTCAGTGATGGTTTTGAAATGTGACTTAGGACACCTGAGTTTTCATCTAGGGAACTCAAGGCCCTGAGGAGCATCCTGGAGTGCCTGTACTGGGGAATGAATATGCTGTGTTACAGCGTGACCCTAAATAGGACACCTGGCCTAAATGCCGATCCTTGCCAGGCTCTGCTGAAGGAGGACTGGGTACAGGTCTCCAAAACACGTGCAGAAGAACCCTGCATTTGGAGAAAAGACTGGGTATAGAATCACAGAGTGGTTTGGGTTGGAAGGGACCTTCAAAGACCATCCAGTCCAACCCCCCTGCAAGGAGCAGGGACATCTCCAACCACATCAGGTTGCTCAGAGCCCCGGCCAACCTGGCCTGGAATGTTTCCAGGGAAGGAGTATTTACCACCTTTGTATGCACAGAGGAGGTATAAAGCATGTGCCTGAAGAGGAGAGAGTTTTTACCCTAAGCGGTTGAGCTGTCTATCTCTAGGAGAAGCGTTGGTGGAAATCCCTAATAAAAGAAAGCACCCATCTCTGGCCCTCAGCTAGACACAAAAGATTAACTCCATTTGAGCCTTTTCCCCCATTTTCCTCCTGGCATTTAGTAATTTGCTTCCATAAGCAGCCTTGAGTTTACTGAAAGGTTTCTGCAAATCCTCTTCTAGGTCTCGTCTCTCTCTGGCCATTCAAGTCAGGAATCTAGGTGGCTCTGAAGCTGCCTAACTTGGAGATTAAGAGTTCACAGAGTAGCTGCTCGCTTGCTGCTGAGCAGATCCGGGAGATCTGTCCCATAACTGCCCTGGAACCCACCTTCCATCTCTAAAACAGGTAACTAATGGGTTTGGTATAGTAACAGACGTCAACTGATGTATGACTGTCCTCCAAGACCAAGCCTTTTACTCTGTGAACATGCAGCACCTAGCCCAACAGGACTCTTGGGAGTTCTTGCTAGAAATAGTAACAGTAAGAACAGGAGGAGTCATTAGCAATCCCCGTGCTAATGGTTCACAGCTCTTACCCACCTGTGCAACTGCACAATGCGCAGCGGTACCGTTGGGATGGCTGTTAAAAAAAAAAAATCTCACTTCTAAGTGCAATTTCAACTTGCTTCATATTTACATAAAGGTTTTTCAGCTCCAGTCTGAAAAGCTATAACTCTGTGAGACGAAATTCCATTAAACTGGTCTGCTGCCTTTTATCAGCATCTAGTTTCTACAATATTTATACCCTATTTTCATCCTTGCCTTAAATGCTAGGGACTGACCATCACATTGTGTCCAAAGCATCTCCTCTATAGCTGTGATTTACTTTTGTACTCGTGTCAATCTTCCCTTTATTTATTATTCTGAACTTTATTTTAAACTGTCTCTTGCTGTTGAATAGCAGGACACGAAATGCCAAGTATTGATGGACTTCAGTCTTGGAGCTGAGATTTGTTGTATAAAAATAAATATCCCAAAGTGCAGGATTATGTTCTTCTCTTTGATGCTTAATTGGATCACTATGCTTTCTGGGATGCGAATTAAAGTTTCCCAGAGAAGAAATAATTCCTAATGTATTAAATGACGTTCCTAACAAGGATTCTTCTCTGGACTAATTTTAATTTCCTCTCTGTGTCCATAAGGAGGAAATAACTTAACAGTAGAAAAGCCTTTTGTTCATACTTACAGTCATTAAAAAGAACTAATTTCTTTTCCAATTCTATATACTTTCAATTTTTGGCTAAAATAAATTCAACAGGGCATTTACAAATGTGTGTGCTGAAGTAATCACAAGCTAGATTTGCTTGGGATTCCCTTACTCAGAGCTCAGCACTACTACACAGTCAGTCCAAACGTAGTTTCCTTTTTCTTCAGACCACATTTCACCAAGGAACTTAGAAATTTTATTCTTATTAATCTTTTTCAAAAAGAGACACAGAACATGTATGAAACGTGCTGGGCTGACATATCCAGAAGTTAGATATCTGTCTATCCAAACAAATGGGGTGCAGCAGCAGCTGCTCCAAAAGCTTTCTGTCTGCTGTGCTGTCCATGCACCTCAACGCTGGTCTGGAAGGATCACCTTTACAGAAAAGAAGGAAAGCTCTCTCCAAAGCCTTTTCAGACCTTCCTCTGTCAAGATCGTCAGAAAGGTGCCCAATTAGCGCAAATTGTGATGACAGTTTTTAGAGTATGAACTTTGTAACTTGGAAGGGGGCAGAGAGGCTTTACTAAATCCAGTGCATCTACTTCAAGCAGATTATTAAATCATGGATTTCTGGCCTTCAATAGACACCGATCCACTATACGGCAATCACTGGCCTTATGTTATTTTTGCTTGCTCTTTTTTTTTTTTTGGTTATTCTGTTTTACTGACTCCTAGATTATTTTCCCTATTACTTAACTGGAATTAAAAATTATCCAATCAAGCTGAAAACACCCAATAAACTTTTGCAGAAGCTCTGCAAATGATGAGCTCCAGTTGGGTTGGAGCATGAAGTCACAGTCACAAGAGCTATCCACCAACAATAGCATGGATTTGACCAAATGCAGGTGGAGAAGCCATGGCATGGAGCCTGTGACCATCCTTGCTGAACCAAATGAGTGAGGTATGAGAGGACAGTCTTGATCCAGCCTAATCAAGGTAGATCACAGACAGAGCCTGACTACACACAAGTATCCACCCTGCTGATATTACAGAAGTATTTTGGTTAAAAGAGGGAATAGTCAGAAGCAGAGGTCTAGACTCACAAAACTAGGAGGATGTCTACACAGTCTTCTGAGAATTGATTACAAACTGACCGGCCAAACTTATTGGATGTCATGTATCTTCAGTTCAAAAACTGCACAACTGCCATAGAGCAATTCCAAGCCTGCCGAAATATACACTGGTATGGTTTTATGAGCATGACTTAGAATCATAGAATCATAGATTCATTAAGGTTGGAAAAGACTTTTAAGATCACCAAGCCCAACCATCAACCTAACACCACCATGCCTACTAAACCATGTCCTGAAGTGCCACGTCTACACATTTTTTGAACACCTCTGGGGATGGTGGCTCCACCACTTATTCCATGCAGTGACTATAACGTTTCAGATTCTCAGCTGGCTTGATCATCTGGTTTTATCTCCAAAAGAACTTGAAGAAACAGTTCACTTCACTTTTGAAGGACAGTAGTTTTGTCCTCAGTGACAACTGGATTACAGTTATTGTGTCAAAAAAGTAACTTAATACTGTTTAAAAAAGCAGCAACTTGATGACAGATGTTCTATTGTAGAGAAGGGGCTAAATTATGACTAGCCCTCATGTTGGCAGAAACTGTAAGGACTAAAGTCCAGAAAGTGTAAGGACTCTAAGGCTCCTCCTTTCAAAAGCAAAGTCAGAGAATAAGCCATAATTTGATATTCTGAGACTCGTAAGTTTTCAGAGATACAAGCAAACATACTTGTTGCTCAGCCATCCTCAAAACACGCTATTTTAACGGTAGCCTGTTTTAACCATGGAATTTAACAGCTTGTTGTGGTGCTGTGAAACATCTGTTCTTCAAATTAGTCAAGTTAACACGAACCCCACAGACTCCAGTACATCCCTGCTGTTTTCAGACAGAAAAGTCCACAACACAAAGCACTACTGATTCAAACAAAAAGAACTTTTGAGTGCATGGTGTGACTGCTGAAGCCACATTTGGAGACAGGGAAGAATGCTGAACTAAAACTGGCATGCTGGCAATTAGCCCTGATTGTTGTAGAAAACAAATAGGGAATGGAATAGTCTACCCACTGCCCTTTGAGAGGGTCCATAAATTTGCACTGATGCTGCTACACTTGGTATGAGGGAAAGAAGCTTTACTCATCACAGTATGCCTAAGGTCAGTGAAGACCAGGGATTGCTTGTTACACCACTGGACATACTCTATTCTCAGCCTGAGACATGACCTCATCAGACCAAACGTTTTGTGATGTAATGGTCAGAGCCAGACCGATGATATCATCGTTTCCACTGGTTTTGGCCAAGTTTGAAATGACAGCTAGAACGCAAGTTTTCAGTTCCTTCAATCTCTCCCTTGGTCATTGCATCTGACCAAGGCCACATGGACTGCTGAAAAGAGAGCAGTGGCTAAAAGCAAGAAACACATCCCAATGCTGACAGAAGTTTGATGGATATCTGTTTGACCAGGGAAATGTGCTAAGAGAAGTTCTCAACTATCAGATTGTAAGTATGAATCCATATTTGAAACATAAGTTGTATTTCTTATCTTATTGGGAGTTTTCTCCCTCCCTTCAGTATGTCCTTTTCATCTGCTGACCACAAAGATACTTGGACTTCTGAAGAACTGGACTCCCCAGCCCATCTCAACTACTACCTTTTTTACCACCACACCGGGGTCTCCTCATACACGTTTTCAATAAACAAAGGGAAAGGGAGTAAAAAAGTATTCAAATGAAAGCCTTCTTGAATACTTTTATTTCAAATGTTTTGGCTGTGTTTAGTCTTTTATTGCATTTTTAATAAAAAGCTTAGAAGACTTTAAAGGATAAGTTCATCTTGGCAATGGGTAGGCTAAAATCTGTACTCACAATCCCAACCACATAAAAAACTCTTTGTTTTGTACAACGATAGCTCTTGTTAACACAGTTGATCCTCTGGATTTGCTTATTCCTTCACAGGTATCTGCCAGGCAGAGCCTGTGATAGCCTTGTGTAACAGCGCTGGGCTGCACATACTTTATTCCCAGAGAGAAAACTTACTTCTCTCCAGGCAAATAAAATGTAGAAGATCATCCCAAGTTCACACAGCAGCACGTTATGGTTCTGCAAGGCTGAAATCCCTGCTGGTACAAAACATTTCCTGGCCTTCATCCACTGCTAAAGGACCAAGTTAAGGCTTTCAGGAGTGGGTTTGCAATTTCAGTCTTGAACCAGATAACATTTTGATGATAACTTCTTAAGCCTAGCTTTGAAGACCCTATGCTCCTGTAATTTCAATTGCCTCATATCAATGTTTCTCACTACACTGCAAGGGTAGCGAGACGAACACGTTACAAGCTGAAGGAAGCTCATTCAAAGTGGCATTTGATTACATAGCTGTGGTTGATAATTTTTTCTGAAGTCATTAAGATCTAAAAGATATGGATGTTTATCAGTTTCAGGTGTCGTATCCTGAGGTTTAGTTCTCTTGTTCTTCTCTACGTGTTTTAAATCTAAGAAAAAGTAAAATCAGCAATTTCTTAGGCATTAAAGAGAGCCCTAGTCTGTAGTAAGGTACATGCTGTAATATTCATGTTTTATGGAGAGTTTTTTACCCCTTAATGAAGAAAATTATGGTTTAAAGGAAGAATTATACAAACATTTTCCAAAGTTGGCTTTTTATCTTGGTGGCAAGAGAGAGAGTTGTGTTTCTGTTTGTCTGGATGTGTGTGTGCAATAATATCCTGCACAAAAAAATGATGAAAAGGTAAAGGTGCATTTGCTCCAGCTTTTAAAAGTTCATTCTTCTTGGTCTCCTTATCTACTAATTGGAATACAGAAAACCTGCCTGTTTCAATGAACTGTACAACGTTGTGGTGGTAAGCTCTGTTGGGTGCTAGCCGGAAGACTTTCCCATTGTTAATTTATGCAACTAAATTGATACTAAAAATTCAGTCCTTACCATTAGCTGATAGAGAATCTTAAGTCTGATCATTGTTTGTGAATGGACTTGAACTGACCCATACAGCTGCAAAGTAAACGGGAGCTCTCCCATTGACTTCCATGAGCTGAGCAATAATTTATAAGAATATGGCTTCTCTGCGATCAGAGACAAGGATGCACACACCACGCCAGTTTTATTTTAAATCTAGCTTCTCAGCCTATCAAAACTAGTAAAGCCATGAAGGACTGTTTTACAACTGATGGGTCAATAATTGGTCTTCTGCTAGCCCTATGGATACCCACGCTACTTCCCCACTGTGCTCGGAGGCCAGGTTTATGTGGGTGTATCTGCAAGTGTTGTGATCACTACATGGCAGTCTGAAGCCTCTCCTAGGCTGTTTTTAATTGATTACACAGACTAAGAGGGAGCTTCCTATTTTTTATGTCAAATGCCACAGTTCTGTAATGGCCTCTCTCCTGAGGAATCCGTGATCATGATACCTGCTGAGCCTTCCACAGTTATCTCGCAGAACTGGGGATCTCTCAAAAGCTGAAACCCAGACTGCTCTAAAGTAACTTGAAGTACCCAAATAAGAAGCCAGCTGAATTGATGAGGAATCAATTAAGCTCTC
This sequence comes from Tetrax tetrax, assembly GCA_009806455.1. NCBI lineage: Eukaryota > Metazoa > Chordata > Aves > Otidiformes > Otididae > Tetrax > Tetrax tetrax. Next base: position 35,066 of record WHYT01013345.1, read on the forward strand.
TTTCAAGGATTTCCACTTAGCTAAAATCTGAACAGCCTTCTGCAGAGGTTTCATTTCTCTAGGACAACTATTCCACTAAAACAGTAATGTGGGGGGATGGCATAGAACTGGGCATGAATCCAAAACCTTTTTTTTTTTTTTTTTTCTGTCCACTAAAGACATTTATAACATTTCTAGTCAGAGGAACTGTGACCAGGATTAGTGTTGCAGTGCTGGAAATCCTGAGGAGACAGATGCTCTCAAACTCTGTTCCTGTCCCAAACCAAAGGCACTCTGTGCTTCAGAATGATGCCCAGCTGACATTAAGGTTCAGGTCATGAAACCCCTGTCCTCAACTCTGGCATCCCTTTGGATCGGCCCAGCCAGTTCATTCTTTGAGCTGACTGCTCGCAGCATCCACATTGACCTAGTAGGTGGGATACTCTCCCAAGAAGTAAAAGAGCATGTCCAATGCTTTCTCAGACTGAGGAGACACCTGCTTTACGTGCCACAGAAGAAATTTAGGAACTTAGCTTTTCAATAGACAGCTCTAGACAGTGGGATGTCTCAGAAGTTGAGAAGAAGTTCTCCACAACATTGTAGTAAAGTTAGATAATACGTATTTGCTTAAGATAAATTGTAAATGCCTAAATATCTTTGTGATCATAGACCTTGGGAACAAAGTTTGGCAACAAGTCACTGGGAAGCAGAATTTCTTCCCTGTCACAGAGGTGGAAAAGAACAATCATAAAATCAAATGACATATTCTCAGAAAAAACTGTTAGCAGCAGAAGTGATGAGAGAAGCTACGGATAGGATCAAAATACTAAAATTCATGAGATATGATCATGCAAGCTCAGCCGCAGTCTCTGGTCAGGCATGCTCTCCCAGCCTTTTCAAAATGTGAAATAAAACATCATAACTTCAAGCTTCTTTACTGAGTCCCAGCTTCCAGCTCCCAACTCTTATCACTAAATGTACAGCCCATGATTATATATCTCCACTGACAATTTAGGACCATCATATATAGAGTACTATCCCTACTTTTTAGGGATAGTTTTAAGGGTCTGAAGTACTGCACTGGATATCAACTGTGCATAAAATGAGTCATCACGAATGAGTGATTGAGAAGGAACCCTTATCTGTATGCAGGTCAATGTGCAGCTGCTGTCAACTGCCCAGAACAAGTCAGTACACTTATTACATAAAGAACATCATTTCTATTCATAGAATCATAGAATCACAGAATAGTTAGGGTTGGAAGAGACCTTGAAAGCCCACCCAGTCCAACCCCCCTGAAAGGAGCAGGGACATCTCCAACCACATCAGGTTGCTCAGAGCCCCGGCCAACCTGGCCTGGAATGTTTCCAGGGATGGGGCATCCACCGCCTCTCTGGGCAACCTGGGACAGTGTGCCACCACCCTCAGGGTAAAAAATTTTTCCCTAATATCTAATCTAAATCTATCTCCCTCTATTTTGAAACCATGACCCCTCGTCCTGTCACACCACGCCCTGCTGAACAGTCTCTCCCCATCTTTCCTGTAGGCCCTCTTTTGGTACTGGAAGATTATTGCTGCTTTGAATAATTAACTTTCCGACGATTCCAGTGAATATCATGCATGTCAAGACTACCAAACAGAGAACAGTGTGAAAATCACTGATTTAAATTTGAGGAGAGTGAAGGACAACACCAGACAACTTAATTCCTTTAAGAATGATTTTGCATAATACTGTTTTGATGGGCCTGAGATTGTACTGATGCATTGGTGAGATCCCTCTGGGAAACGGCGCGTTCCCCAAACGCAGATAACCTGACCCACCTACTCATTCCACTGCGCTCAGCAGACACGTCTTATGGTACATGGTTTGTTGGCTCTTGATTAGCCAGTAATACTTGGTCCAGTTTAAACAGGTCAAGAGCGAGACTATATCACATGTTAAGTGCTGTTTCACATTGCAGCACAGGCCGTTTCCTTCTTCCCACTCTACTCAGACAATAAGAGGTTAAGAGCCTTGCCCTCTAATGGCTTCATTAGTGGCCAGAACTTGGAGAATGAAGCCTTTGCTAGGGCTCATTAGGAGGTGAAGGGAGATAGCATGCCAAAAGCCCGGGATAGAGAGGATGTGCAATGCCAGACCCTGGAGAAAAGGGGTTAGCGTGACTGCTTCCTTAATTATCTTTCTTGTACTAAGCATGGCCTTGGACTTTTTAGCAGAACCGGGTTATAAGGGAGCTCTTTGTATTTGCTTGTGCAACAGTAATAAGACGCAAAAGGGAAGGGATTTGATTCTCCCACAGAGAAACCAAAATACCACTTTTACTGCTGAGTACAGGTTATCTCTGGACTTATCTCTGCACCCTTCTCTAAAAGACTTTTTTTTTTAATCTCTGGGAGTCTACCAAAAAAGAAGTGCATACTGAGGGAAAAGGGATCCTAAGAAACTGTCCCTTGAATGCAAGGGTGAAGCATGTTAAAGAAGCATTTTTCCAGAGTGAAAACTCTGAGGTAGTATGGCAGCAGCCCTATCTCAAGATATACTGGCAGTGGGCACACACGTAAAGGATTTAAAAAAAACCTGTATCATTACTTCTTCCTACAATGCAGTGCAGAGTAGAATTCACAAGAAGCTGAATTGCACAGCTTGTCTATGAAGACACAGACTAAGTGGAAAGAAAAAAAGATAACATAAGAGAAAATACAAATCTCTGTAATATTATTTTCTCTTGAAAACTAGGAGTTTTATCCAGCAATCTGTGTTCCTCTAAGATTCCCGTCAAAGGCAGGTGACATCTACCTACTTAGCAGAAAGACTGAGCCTAAGGTTCAAAGATAGTCTAGCTTTACTTTCTACACATGACAATCCACGGGCTTTCACCTAGCTGCTTCCACCCCGACTGATACTCTCTAAATAAATACAGTACCCAGCATTTTAGATAGGTATTAGTCTGGATTTAAAGGTGTTAAGAGCTGGAAAACCCACTGTGTCTCCTCAGGTTTTATTCTGGGTTTCCAGATGATTACGCTGTTCTTAGGGTCTGCTTCTCAGGGTGGTTTACAAAAGGGGCTGCCCTTGGCACTAGCCCACGTAGGCACGGTCCTGTAGATTTCACTGAGACTGAACACAATCCTAATTGCTTTGCTGAGCTGAGATTGATTTATGCAAGTACTTAATTCTTTCACTTAATAATTATTCTGTTCTGTTTGGTCCTGCTTTATAGGACAATAAAAATCTGACCCCTTCAGTTCCTTCTGTACCTAAAGGGGGCCTACAAGAAAGATGGAAAGAGACTCTTCAGCGGGGCCTGTTGTAATAGGATGAGGGGTAATGGTTTTAAAACAGAGGAAGGTAGATTTAGATTAGATATTAGGAAAAAAAAATTTACACTGGGGGTGGTGGAACCCTGGCCCAGGTTGCCCAGAGAGGTGGTGGATGCCCCATCCCTGGAAACATTCCAGGCCAGGTTGGCCGGGGCTCTGAGCAACCTGATCTGGTTGGAGATGTCCCTGCTCCTGGCAGGGGGGTTGGACTGGATGGGCTTTGAAGGTCCCTTCCAACCCAAACCATTCTGTGATTCTACGATTCTATTTCCACAGAACCTCCACTCCACTGGGTTCAGCGGTGTGTTGCTATGTGTCCTAATGTGCTTGCTCCCCCTATTTTAACCATGCAAGAAGAGGACCGTGCATCCTGTGAGTAAATTCATCTTTGAGATCAAGTCATCAATTCAGTGGAAAGGTCCGGGTTAGAAATGGAAGTTTACAAATTGTCTTAGCTGTGATTTTAGCTGTGAGGCACAACAACCTGAATGTTACAGGCAGCCTGGTGAGGAAAAAGGTCTTGGAATGATGCTCGAGCCTGTCTCAAATAACCTCACACTGCCAAAGAAAGTTTGCACTAGATGGATTTAGAAAAGCACTATAAGCAAAGCTTATAAATCATCTGTACACGACCCTGCAGGTTAACAAAAGGAAAGCGAATTCTGTTTGCGTGAAGAAATGAACATTTTTCCAAAATCACCAGAAATACACTGCTACCTTTCCCCTTACAGTCGTTTTATAAATGAACCCATAGAGTATGGAACTGAGGATGTTAATATGGGGAAAGGAAAAGCTTGACACCAAATTTATCCTCCTATCAATGCAGGATAGCTTCCCCCCTACATCTGCAAAAGTCTTGATCAACCTAGTTTCAGCCCCAGGCAAGCAGGTCTCCTCTTCAGCCCAGTCAATTTTACTTCATGACAAGCTTCCTAACATCTAACCTAAATGATGACTGTCAAAAATATTTTTTTTCAAGATCCTTTATACCAGCTCATCCAGTTTGCCCCATCCTTGAAAGTTACTCTCTTAAAATACTTGCAAGCAGTTAACTCGATTTTCTTTACACATGATAGTAATTCCTCAGTGAAAATGTCGTTTATGTAATTTTTCTACTGTATTTAATGTCCTAATAGATTTTTTATTTTTTCGCTTTGCTGAAAATTCATTTCATTTCATTGCCTTCACTGCACTGCCCTGGATATTTGGCCTAGTTCCACCCCAGCTGTGTGGGGTAAATAAGCTGTTATTGCCGTGGTCTCTTGTTTGTGAGCACAATATACAGCAGAAAAGCCAAAAGACTAAGATTCCATAGGTTCTGCCTGTTTAATGTAGTATAGCATTTCTCAGTGTGGCCTCTACAAGCTCATTGCATTTGGAAGAAAAGAAAATGGTCCTGAATAGCTTTTCTTTAGACTTCATTTCAGATACCGGATGCAGATTTTGAGCAAGATGCCCATTCAGCTGAGGAACGAAGGAAGATCAGAGTTCCAAACCTCTACACCCATAAAAAAACCACCCATAAAAATCTGTCTTCTTGGTAGGTGCTTGTACTATTAAATACTTCTGCTCAGCAAACTTATTTTTGCACTTGATAGAGGACAGTGTTTACAGTCTTTTAGTATGAACCTCATGTGATACTCATCCTCCTCTAGCTGAGCCTAGAAAATCACAGTGCTTAAATTCTAAAGGGAAATGAGACTGAAGGATTGCCACCTCTCCTGGTTTATAGCCACCTAAAGAATATTTAGTCATTGCCTAAAAACCAAAACAGACTCTTTGGTGGCTACTGGGATTCATCGAGAGCTAACACCAGAACAAGCGGTTATATGTAGACCATCAATTATATCCATAGCAATATGATGAACGATAGCAAGCATTTAATGGGGTTATTTATTATATTACTCCACGCTCAGCAATGGAAGCAGAATCATTTATGCAGTTGAGCTATGGCATTTCTGCTTCCAGCCATGCCCTATACGTGCTTTACTGGAACACATTTGTAGCACTCTTTTTGCAGGTCTACGTCTGAATATTTTAAGTTTAAATAAAATAAAAAAACAACAGAAAGTCACTGTTGACATTACCTATTGAGCAATCATGTCCAGTCCAGTTGGGATCGCAGCTGCAGAGTCCAGTTTCTGGGAGGAAGGTCCCGTGACCGGAGCATTGGTCCAGACAAGTGGCTCTTGGTGTCTCACAGTTGGTTCCTCCCCAGCCAACTGAACAGTGACACTCTCCTCGCACGCACACACCTCGGCCCGAGCAGGTAGGATCCATGCAGTCCACTAGATGTGAGAAGGAAGAGGATGCAGACAGGGAAAGCAAATGGGAATTTCAGGAAAAAAGTGATCAGACTGTCATCTACACAAACGTGTTTATACAGTATCCCAAGGCTCCAACCAGAAAGCAAAGCCTCGTTGTGCACAAACCAGATGCTTCGTGCAAGAAGACAGTGTCCCAAAAAGGCAGCGAGACCTAAAACACTCACGTGAAAAACAGAGAAAAATTTAATGATTGAATCCATTCTTTTATCCACTAATAAATGATCTTTTTAGTAGGAGCAGGGTAATATCAATTAAGAATAGAATAAGAATAATATTCTCTTGCACACGTATTCTGCCTCCATTTATTCTATTAGAATAACCTAAATTACTGTTGCTAATGAATTCAAAGCTGAGCTCTGGTTTTCTGAAAAAGAATTTTACACAAAGACTCAGCAGAAGTTGACGTCCTTACTCAGCAAACTCCATGCTCAAATTGAAGAATGTGCTGAAACCTATACAGGTTTCACGGACACTTACATAAATTTCACAGTAAACATAGCCTTAGACAGTAAGAATGAAAACAAAATCATATGTTTTTGGATATTGGTGTGCTTCTGGTTTCATTTTTTAACAATTAATAATCTTATTTATTTTAGTTAGGTGTTTTCTAGGCAACTGCCAGCTCTTCTGCCCATGGGGGAATTTCACCCAGCAATCGAAAAACATGAAACGCACCAGATGCCTTCCCAAAAAACGACTGGAGGAGTTGATCACCTATTTATAGATAAAAGCATACAGGGAGAAAATTTTCCCATCTCTTGACGCTGCGCGCGGCAGCGCCCTGCGGAGCAGTGCCGAGCGTCATTCCGGGGAAGCAGCAAGGGGAAAGCTGTCTGGTTCCTGGCTCTAACATGGAAGAGCCACCGCACACGCAGCAGGTTTGCGGCTCATTTTTTTTCCCCCTGCAAAAGCTAATAAGAATCCCAATGACCTGTTTAAGATCCAGAAACCTTTAAAAGGAAACACAACAGCTGCTCCGATAATTCCCTGGATTCTCAAAGACCTTCTCAGCCTGACAAGCAACGGCTCAGCAATTACTATCCCGAGGCATGGGAGAGCATTTTCTGTTTTGCTTGATTCCTGGCGCCCTGCTCGTAGCGGGAACAATCCTCGAAAATTGTAAGAGGCTGGAAAGGATGAGTCTATAAATCTCCTTCACCGTTAGCGAGCTGGGAGCTAGGGTGCCAATTTTAGCACAAGACCCTTAGAGCCCCGGCCCCGTTCTCTCTCAGCAGTAATAAGCAGAAAAGGGCTACGAAATGGCCCAGCGGCCTCGTACGTTCTCAGCAGATGGTTTGAACATAGAGAACAAAGATCAGGGGCTAACTGACAAGGGGCTACCTCCAGGCAATTAATCATCCCCTCTGAAGGTCAATTGGGAAAAAGGTGAGTTTTACAGGGGGCAGACAATCTGCTATCTCAGCTCGAGCACAGGCGATTATAGGAGGGGAATGTGCATGTCAGAACCCCCCATTTATCATAATCCCAAGGCCATTTTTCATGTTGAAATGAGCCCTTTCAGAAAATGTCACACACAATGGCCACTTTAATCTCAGCCTCACTAGCTGTATCTCTTTAGGCTTTCCGCGCCATCGGAAGGGCCCTGGGACAGGATTATGGGCTTCTGCTTTCTTCTTAATCAATTGCTTAGTGGATTTGAAGTACAATGGTATATTTTTAGGGAGTTCTGCCTGACAAATTTAGCTGCTCAGCTCCAGGAGAAGAGGAGATGGGGAGCAGGACGGGAGGGCAGACTTGAGAAAATCTAGTATACTTAGAAAAAAAAGAGAAAAAAAAATAGAAGTTTTGCATACATCTGTGTTGCTCCTTGGAAAATGTCCCAAATGGTCTAATTCTTGGTTGGAAAATGCCCCATTTATAGTTCAGCCTTGAGCAGAACCTTTGCCAGGGAGATAAATCACGCAGCAAGCAAGGCTAGTGCCTCTTCTACACTTTTCCCCAATATGCTTCATGCTTCATTGGTCACACAAGTTATGAGGCTTATTTGGTACCCAAAGAGTAACTTCTCATTTTTCACTGCTTAAATTTGCTCCCCTCCCTTTAATGTCTCACTGGCTTAACCCATACCTTATAAAATACGAGCCAAGAAACTAAGGAAGGAGAAAAGAAAAAATCATGTAGGATTGTTGGCTGATGTTTTATAAACATTGCTGAACTTCTAGGGGGGGGGAAAGAAAAGACAGAAGAAACCCTGGAATGAAAACCCATTATAAACATGGACTAAGCAGTGAAGCTATGAGAACTGAGAAATAATAAAAAGCAATCTATACCAGATGGTCCTTCTTAGAAGAGAAATTAAAAAGCAAAAGCAATGTAAATAATAGCATAAATCAACTTTTTTACTAGATCTAAATATATGTTTATATATGTCCTGAAGATTTCCCACATGGCATATTTCTGAGTTACTTCCCCCTCTCACAACACAGTACAAATTATGCCTTGCATATGAAAAACAAATGCATACTTGGAAAAATATTAAATAGCTCCTAAGAAAAATCATGTTCTCTTTGTTCTTCATCCTTTTTCAGGTTTTCACCTAGCGGGACTGACAGTCCCCCGCTACAGTGATAATATAAAATAACTGAGTAGTGCCTGACTTTTCTGCTTTAAACGTGACCAGGGAAAAAAAAGGTTCCCATTAGAAAAAGGGCAAATCTTACTCTGATTTACACACATTGAACACGTCTGGCTGGAGGCAAAATCAGAGTCTTTTCATTTCTATTTATCCACTAAAGATATGATCTAGTAAATACGAAGTCTATGGAGATGCTTTAAAGAGGCTTCAGTAGTCACCATCTTTGGGTTTTGCGTGCCCCACGGCTTCATTGAATTGTGCTTTCTTACACCAAAATGAAGCTTTCTCAAGAGATGGTTTATTGTTATAGAGTTGATACCATCTTCACCTCTAACATTTATTGACACTGAAGCCATGTTACATCAGAGATGTCCCACTCCCAATACGTTTAACGCATCAAAAGAACTGCTAGATTAGATGCCATTTGAACGTTTGAATCCAATTCAGCCTATTTTCATTGTCCATAAAATAAAGCCATTTCAGATAAATCTTTATCCTGCATACATAGAGACAACCATAAATTAATTCAAGCCATTGTGATTCTTATACATGTTCCAAATGGATGTTTTAAGTCTATTAGGTGGTGCAGAGGTCTTACATACGCACTTTTAAAAGCAGAATTTAAATATAATTATTTTTCAGGTCATCTGCATAGAATTTTGAGAATAATTTTCAAAAGTGTTGAACTTCTGGATGTATTTTTGTAACTGTCCAATTGATTTGTAGACTTACAAGCCGTCTACCTTTTCGTTTAGCAATAAGAAGCAGTCACAGACTCGGGAAGAGTAAGGTTTATGGTGGCAGGTGACTTCCTACACAAACAGATTAATGATAAGTGCTAACAAGCACTGTGTTTCTGAGCTTCAAATCTAAATGTAAATGAAAAATGTTTGGGGGCTAATGTGAGAAAAAAGTTATGGAAGAGCCATTAAAAGAGGATCTGATTTTGAAGTAGAATTTAATTCAAGTTTTGAGCATTTCTAAGCATTTGAAGCTGACAAGAATCAGGGACTTTCTCTCACACGCCACCATTTTTTGTATGTAAGCAACTGAAAACCCTTGGCATAGCATAGCAGAGAAGAAAGCACTGTAAAAGTAATTATACGTTTAGATGTGTAAATGGAAACAATGCTTTAATGAGAACATTTGAACACATGATTAGATGTTCTGGTCTTTCAACGAGATTTGTCTATCTGAAGCATTTGATGGCTTTTCATCCAGTTATTGAACAAATATGATAGCTAACGACAAGTTATTACAACACATCATTTTTATGTTGCATCCATCTATTGTATCTCTAAGGTCCCTATTATGGCTCTAAGTGCCAGCCCTATTCCGAATCGCCTCCATCCATGTAATTACATCATGACAACCAGAGCAAAAGGCTAATTGAATGTATCTTGCAAATACCTTCTTCACAGCTCTCGCCTTTGTACCCTGGGTTGCAGATACAGGTCCCCATGATGCACGTGCCATGGTTGTTGCAGGAGACGTCGATGCACTGGTTCGTCGGGACATCACATTCCGCTCCTTTCCAGCCGCTATGGCACAAGCACCTCCCCTTCATGTACTGCCCGTTTCCACTGCACAGCACCGGGCAGGACGCTGGGGAAAGAGAAGAGAAATCCCATTAAAACACAATCGTAGACGGCTCTCACTTCAAAAAAGAGCACAAGAGTCCAACATGGGATTTATATTCTTCATACACAGTCTTCAGTGGGGTATGTTGCTCTTTTATTTGCCAAAACCAATTATTTTACATGGATGACGCCCAGCTGTTAACTGTGTTCTCCTACGAATGTTTAAAACAAACAAACAGTACTCTTGAGTTAGAATAGCTCTTTGCTTTGCGTCTCTCATACTTTTTTTTTCACTAACTAAACTCAGAATTGTCCTGTATTCCGACTTTTCAATGTACTGGTGTCTTCTTTCAGCAGCACCACTGACTTTAGATTCCTTATCGCCATCCCTGACCCGCTGCCAGACGCCATACTTTCCTTGACGCTGTCTCTGCTGTGGGCCTTAACTGCACACAAATCACTCCCCTGTTTTTCTGTTGCTTTACGTGTTTCTGTTGCTTTCCTCAGAGTCCAGAATGCCACGTTGAGACTGTTTCTCTGATTTAGCTCATGTGAGGCCATCAACTCAATCTCCAGCCCCCTTTTTTGGTTATCACCTCTGCTGGACTCCATTCGTCATCAGACACTAGTCTTTCCAAGCTCCTGTAATAAATGTTCTCCAAACCTACCCTCTGATCTTGACATCAGTTTAAAAAGGAGTTGAAATCGTCCTTGTTTCCAGCAAAGTTGGCTGATTCTCAAGGCCAACCAGATACAGGATTTCTTCCATGTGATAAAGGGCAGAGGAAGATGACAAGCTCAAGCTGTGGCATGATGGATTAAGCATTTTCTGAGCTAAATTTGGAAGATGTCAGGCAGAGCGGGATGGGATGAACTAAAGGATACAGAGTAGGCTCCCCAAGGAAGGAGAGGGCATCAAGGGCCAGACCCCAGCCTCCATGACCAAAGCTTTCATCATCGCTGTTCTCTAAGCTTCCTTCAGCTCCTCTCTGATGATGCCTCCTCCCTCTTCCATTCTCCACACCTGCCACCTTATGCTTCCTTCTGTTCTGATTTTTCCAAGGAAGCTGCTGATTTCTGTCCCTCAGAAACAATAGCCTTCCCCTGTTCACTATCCCTTGAAATTTCTTCTTGCTGACGCCCTGTTGTCTTCAATTTCATTTTGCTGAAGCTCAGCTGTAGGGACATATATTCAACACAGTTTTCTCATTCAGTGTTGCCCATCATCCTTAGGTGAGAGCAACTGGGCTTCTCATCTGCCCCTCAGAAAGGCATTTGAAAACATTTTTACGCAGAACAAATGTGAAAGGAATTTTCCAGTCTGCTGCTTAATTCAACTGCATTAGGCAGGTGATGAAGACACCTGTTTCATTCCTGACTGAGTACAGGTCAGAAGAGGTATTAACACGGTTAAGGACAACATTCCTCTCCTTTTCTTCCTACCTTTTTGGACAGCAATCGCATAACACTCATCCTTGTTGTCTCCATGTCTCGTTACAGTCAAGTCTGTTTGAGTGTTACAGAATTATAACAACCTCAACACAACACAAAGCACTGCCAGCTCTATTAAGCCAATTTGATATGCAGTGAACTGTATTTGCCTGACCAAGATAAAAGAGGTTTTGAAACAAAAAGAACTTGGCAACTGTTATTACTGAGGATCCCTCTGCTCGCTTTAAAGGAAGCACGTTGCAGCGGTACGTTTCATGCGCATCATTTGCAAGGAGATAGCTATCTACACTATACAAGACATAAATTGTTTAAGATACTGCGTTGTGTACATGGTTCACAGGAAACTCAAGTCTGTAATTTCACTTTTCAGCTAGGCTGATGGAATTTTCCACCCCCCTGTCTCAAATTTCAAACGCTCAGTAAAGGAGCCTGTTCTTTCAAGGCACTGGAAGAGGATAGCCTCCCGCTCTTTCAACAAGAAGAAAGAATAATTGCCTTTAACCAGGGAGAGGTTGCTGAGAAAGACTTACATGTTTCCTGACAAGCAGCTGATCACTCAGTACAAGATCAGATAAATTACTGGCCATCTGCAACAAGACCAGTACTCTACAGAGCCCTCTATGGAGAACATCTTCAGCATAACCTGGAGTGCGCCACTGCAAACTTCAAGGCAATGACCAGAACAAGACCTCCTTTGTACCATACCATAATGAACAAAAATAAAAGACCTCTCTGGAATTTTTCTACCGCTACTTGGGCAACTCTTTTTCATATATAAAGATATATAATTATTGTTTGATCACTCGAATTCCAACAAACAATATCTACGATGCTGAAATTACAGTAATTCTGTAGTGTGGTTATGGCAGCAACAACCCAAATGCACACCGCTCTTGTAAAGTTCAGCATCAGAGAGTAAGATAATTTGGTTGTTTACTTTATATAGAACTTTAACACACCATCTCCCATGTTCAAGGAGGCCTTCAAAAGGCCTGTGAACACACCTCTAGTGATCTCTTCTCATTTACTTGGTTTAAAGTAATTGGTTAATAATACATTAATAATTAACCATTATTAAAAACAGAAAGGCTTTTTGCTCCACATTTTCCCACCCAGTTGGATGGCGAATTACAACGCTGAATTGAAACAGAAGAATTGAAATCTATGACCTAGAAAACTTTGAGTGGGCCGATACCTGCTTATTTAAGGATTGCTGTTCAGTACAGGGACCGATACGTGACTGCAGACAGATACTGTAGCAGCCGGTTGCTGCTGTTGCTGCCCTCTGAGGGATTTGTAAGCCAAAAGCAGCATCTTAGATTAACCTGAAAACCAACAGCAGCCCAACGCTGGAGCCCTTGCATCGGATGCTCACAGCAAGATGATCCATTTAACAAGGCCACTGAGTGGAAATGCATATACATATAGCATTTTGATACTCCAGGTATTAATCTGTTCTCCTAAAAGCAGAGACTAATGAAGGGAGGTGAGGTCCTCTGAAAGTGGATTCAGAGCAAAAGTTTAAATATTCTGCCTCACAGTGAAGGAGCTTCTCCTTCTCCGCTCACTCTGCAGGGAGCCTTGGAGGGAACAACCCCTGAACTTCTGCCCCTAAGTAAAGTTAGGAGGTGTGAGCAGGAATATGCTGTGGGAGACAGAAAAAAACTTTTGTCTCTAGCTCTACATATTTGAAAGGGAGCTTGGAAATGCAAACCAAGTGTAAGGAAATGCAAACCAAGTGTAACCTGAGTCAGCAAGAAGTTTGACATAACAGCTCTCGGGGATGCAGATCATCACATCCATCTTCCTGGGCCGTGAACTCTGAAACACCTCCGGGGTTTTAGCCCAGACCACACTGCCTCAGCAGAGAGCTCCTCGCCTGCAGAGTGTGCGGCCATCCTTATCTCTTGGCCGGGCTACAGCGATGTGACCCAAGCTCAGCCGGAGGAGGAGAGGACGTGGGGTTGGGGAGAGTTTAGCCCTCTCTCTTGGGAAGAGGCCAATCTTCTTTCCAAAGAAGCAATGGGCTGGGGTGAAGGCCTGACCTGTTGCCTTAGCAAAGCTCCTTGTGTGGGCACTAACTTTTTACACTACCTCCCTCCTCTGATTTATAAATCTGCACTTAGTTTGTTGGACTGTTCGAGCCAAAAAAGGCCTTGAAAAGGTTGATGCACAGCATTCTGGCATTTCCCTCATGCAACGTTTTGATTTCTCGGTCTGAAATGTGTTCTTACTAAAAGTATCTCAGTTTGTTTTTTAAATGTTTAAATAACCTAAAAATTTCAGGTCAAAGTAAAACCCTTCCAAAATCATTTATTAAAAATACTTCTCACTTGAGCAGAATGTATTATATTTTTTGCTGGGGTAAGCCTGCTTCCCAGTCATCCCGATTTTTTCACTTTTGGCCAGAGTATCCAGTTTTTCCTGCCATTTCCAACTCCTAACCTCCCTCTAACCCTGCCTCGCTCCCCACAGCCAGGCTTCAGCGATCCTTCAGAGGCCTGCAGCCATGAAAAAGGTACTTACATTTTCCATAATCAGTGTCTTAAAAGAAAGTATCATTACAGGGTCGTGCCACACAATGACAGAGTGCTCTGCTAAACAAACAATAACGCCACATTTTTTAAGCTGTGTTTTCTAAAGTCGCTCCCAGGGAGAAAATTCCCAGTGTGACATTTTGCTTGTCCATACGCAGCTCGGAGGTTGTGTTGTTGCTAAGGTCACAGCAATCACGGCAAGTGACAAACAAATCCACAGATCCGACCCGTTTCCGTTCTACAGCAACTTCCCCAAGCTGGGTGAGGTGTACTTTGTCAAAGGCACAGGCATGAAAATAATTTCCATAAGAAAAATGTTAGCCAAAGGAGAGAGGAGAAGAGTGAATCAAGTACAAACTCCTACCTCTGCCACAGTCAGGGCCCAGAAAGCCAAGGAAGCAATGGCAAGTCCCAGACACGCAGTCTCCATTCCCATAGCAATTACTGGGACAATTATCCACTGATTCTGGAAAAGAAAAGAAATTAAGATACTTCTTTAGGCAAGAAAACACTTGTGAGGTTGGAGGAGGCGGGGGGGGCTATGGATAGCAGGACAGTTGAAACCTCAAAGCAATCGCTGCACCTTGGGCCGAAAACATTCTTCTGTGAACAGCACTCATCCATCGACACGAACGGACAACCCAACCATAACATGCTAGTGCGGAGCGACGGCAAATCCCATTGCTCAGCACCCACCACGCTTTGTCCTCACTCAGTGCCCGAAAACTTCCAAATGTCTTTTCTTCCTGCTTATTTTTCCAACCATTTTCTCTCTTTGAATTTATAGGAGAGATGCAATACATGCCCTTCCCATGGCAGAACACGCATCCTTGGTCTGATGTTGTTGAGTCAAGTAAGTGAACTTGGGGCATTTATTTGTGCCAAACAGAGCTGAGCTATGATAGAAATCTCCCCAATGAAGCAGACTGAACACAGACCCTTGGTTCATCTTCTCTGCCTGTTGAAGTATTATTTCTTCTGGTTTGTTCTGCAATATTATACGAACAGCCCAAAGTGCCAGGGCTAATATTGTATTTTGGTGGAACAGGAATGGGACTATTCCACACTTTATTTTGTTTCTAGTTATCATCTTAAATTCCCTGACTTTGTCAAAAACACCGGCTATTCATCTTTCAAGGGAAGTCAACAGGTAAGCAAAATGTTATCTAGCACTTTTATTTTACGGACAGTTCAGAATATTTGGGCTAAAAATTATCTTTCATAAAAGAACACAAGCTGGTAAACATCACAAATCCAAAAGAGAACAAAAAACAACTTTATTTTCTTGACTAAGCTGTGAGTGAAGACTGAGTAATCGTGAGTGAGGCCTGGAAAGATGATGGAATATCATGGTTCATTCCACACTATTATTTCACGTTTTCTCAGCGGGAGATGTGTATCAGATTAAAACTGGATTCAGTCATACAGGAGGGGCACTGGTGGTACATCTATCATGGAGTGGGGTGGAAATCTCAGCCAGGTGAATAATGACCGTGCTTTCCTAGATGTACTTCGTGAGGCCTCGTGGTAGCAAAGACATTTGTAAACTTCCTATCGGTGCAAGTGAAGAGAACCAGCTGCAGCAGAGATGTGCAGATTAGTTTCTAATCACAAATGAAAGAAAGTCTGTTTCTGGATGGGTGTTCTCCAAACAACAGAGCTTTCCGAAGGATGTGGTGCAATTTAATCTTTCAGAAACGACAACAGCAGTTTTAAATAATAAAACCCATTTCAAGCATTGATATTTTAAGTCTTGGCATCAGGCATCTCGCAACCAGCTAGCTCCACGCTGCGAGGTAGGTACAAGGAAGTGCTGTCAGTTTTCTAACACTTAAGCTCTATAGTTAAGCAGATATTCACTTTCCAGTGTCTGAAAACACAACCAGGGCATGTACCTTGAGCTTGAGTTGCCATCTTTATTCCCATCAAATAGCAGCCATGTTTCCTAGAATAAAGAAACAGCAACTCGGGCCTTGTACATTTATACTGGTATTTAAGTATACTAACTCTCCCTTAATAGCAGGCATAAACACAAATCTATCCTGTAAATAAAAAGTTAATATTAGTATACAGCCTTCAAAAGTTTGTGATGTTTTAATTTCACTGGTGAAAACAACAAAAAAAAAAGAAAATAATTTTGCTTTATGCATTTTTCTCCATGCTTTTTTAAAAACCTTTACAGCCTTTTTGTCTTCTTTTCAAGAAATATATGCACAAATTTAGAAAAAAAACCCAAAACAACAGTTATTTTCTGATGCATATGCACATAATTACACATATGAGAAACATAGAATCATAGACTCATAGAATGGTTTGGGTTGGAAGGGACCTTCAAAGCCCACCCAGTCCAACCTCCCTGCAAGGAGCAGGGACATCTCCAACCACATCAGGTTGCTCAGAGCCCCGGCCAACCTGGCCTGAAATGTTTCCAGGGATGGGGCATCCACCACCTCTCTGAGCAACCTGGGACAGTGCTCCACCACCCTCAGTGCAAAAAATTTTTTCCTTATATCTAATCTAAATCGACCTCCCTCTGTTTTGAAACCATTACCCCTTGTCCTGTCACAACAGGCCCTACTGAACAGTCTCTCTCCATCTTTCCTGTAGGCCCCCTTGAGGTACTGGATGAAGATTCATGCAGTACATCTTTGCCTCAAAGCTGTTCCCAAACAGCTCAAAAAGTATTTGCATAAAGAAAGTAGTAAATGAACCTGCTTTTTTCTCATGAAATCCAGAGCTGATGAGAACAAACAAGGCTTGCGACTTAGGCTTGTGAGCAACAAGTCTGAGAGCTGCATGTGCAATGCTGAGCATGGCCCTACTTATATATAAGCCTGGAGAAGAGAAGGCTCCAGGGAGACCTCATAGCGGTCTTCCAGTACCTCAAGGGGGCCTACAGGAAAGATGGGGAGAGGCTGTTCAGTAGGGCCTGGTGTGACAGCACGAGGGGTGATGGTTTTAAAATAGAGGGAGGTAGATTCAGATTGGACATTAGGAAGAAATTTTTTACACTGAGAGTGGTGGAGCACTGTCCCAGGTTGCCCAGAGAGGCGGTGGATGCCCCATCCCTGGAAAACATTCCAGGCCAGGTTGGCCAGGGCTCTGAGCAACCTGATGTGGTTGGAGATGTCCCTGCTCCTGGCAGGGGGGTTGGACTGGATGGCCTTTAAAAGGTCCCTTCCAACCCAAACCATTCTGTGATTCTATGATTCTATGATATTCTTAGGTACAATCACAAACTGGATTTTCATTTTACTTTGAAGATTGCACATATTCGCAAATCACACTCACTTAAGACTTCCCATAAAAACCTCTGTCTTCATCCCAGGACTGATTTTCATTTCAGTGGTCACAGGCTGTGCCAGTTGGACAGCTGAGTCTATTTTCTGGCCCTTCTGAAATATACACGTAACACATCCATGCACACTGCTCTAATATCTAAATTTCAAACTAAACAGGAGGAGGTGAGTGACTTGGCATAAGAAATCAGGAAGTCATGATGGGGCAACCCTAGGAAGAAGGAAGAATCAAATGGATGAATTTTCAGAAGGAGGGACTTAGCCAAACTAATATCTAATGGGCTTAGATGATAGGAGAGTAAATCCTAATGTTCAGGGAGCCCCTAAGTGAGTAGTCCAAAGCAGCTTTCTATCTTTTAAGTACGTCCGTGGTCAGCATCGCTACAGAGGTGACAAACGGTCAATGCAGGTGGCTAGGTCACTGCAGTCATGGCTAGGTTCTAGTCTCCATTCTACAGCTTATTCTGTAAGCAGTTACACATAATTAAAAGGATATTTTCCAACACATACAAAATTCCATATGGTGTTTTAAGAATAGTGCCATGGGAACTACTTGAGAGAATCATGACAATGTTTTGTTTTGTTGTGTTGTATTTAATTATTAAAGTTCTCTGTGAGACTACGGACAATTGTTTTTGGAAAGAGTTAGATGTTCTCTGCTTTCAGTCTGACTCCCACAGCTTTCTCTTCGCTTCCAGATCTCTGAAGTGAGCTGATCGACACCAGCTGGTAAGGGCAAAGATTATTAATTGGAGGGTCAGCCAATGATGCATGATGGTTTCATATGGTTTTGCTATTATGTTCAGAGAGAACTTTGAAAATGCAGCTCCCATATCACTTTCCAACAACCAATGGCAGCAGGAGCAAACCTCCCAAAACCAAAAAACTCACACTGGGGACAGACCTGCAAAACCTAAGGTGATGTGGCTTCAAATGAGGATTGGAGAAGCTTGCGTATGGAAGCAATTGTCCTGCCAGCTTCAAAATCTAATTAGCAACTGAAAAAACAAGTAATTTCCCAAATAAACATTGTAAACATCCAGTTCTCCTCTGAGAAAAGGAGTAAATGACATAATGAGACACTCTGCCTTCAGATTCCCGCTGTCTCATTTTGGAGAACAATACAGAAATGCCTGGGCTGAGGTCTTACTCCTCACCCTAGTCCAGCCTGACTCGCTCAGGAAAAGGAGGATGTACAGAAGTGCTTCTAGATTCATAAAAATCGAGAGATGGAAAACATTCATTAAGTGTGAAAGCCTAGACTTCTCCAAGAGCAAAACTCTTCTTCTGAAGTACTCTTTAAGGTCCTTCCCGCTCAAAAGCTTTAATTATTAAAGCAGAGAAAGACACAGATCATGGTCTGGAGCAAACCAACTTTACTTCATGCACCATATTGACTTACAGCTGCTGAGGATACCTTGGGATTTTTGCCTTTTTTCTCAAGGGGACTTTTTTTTCAGTATGAGTAATCTCACAGTCGGTAGATTTTGAGGGAAACTTGGTTGAAATCTTTATCTTGTTGCTCGTTTTCCCACTGCAATCACTCCTTACTCTGAGAGACGCCATCAGCTGGCATGATCCTGCCCATACCCAGAAGACTTCACACCGCACTATCTTGCATTTAAGGATACCACTGAGTTCAATAGGAAATTGCTAATTATTACCATTCCCATTTTTTTTTTTTAGGCTGGTAATCTCAGGCTTAGGCAAATACACTGTTTGTTTGATATCATAAACTGGCTCATGTGACACCAACAAAGCTCCCAGGCTCATGGTCTGCTCAGGAGACCACTTTGCTGCTGATAGAGAGCCCCGTGAAAGCCAACTCAACTGTGGTGAGCTCCGTAAAGATCTGTCAGCCTGGCTTACAATTCCCAACGTGAATTACCTTTATCCAGATGACATACAAGAAACATATTAAGGAGGCAGACAAATTGTTAGATGCTTGATGGACTTCTCTTTTACATACTCACCATGTTCGTTGGTCAGCAGTATAGCTACTTTAACAGTATTTCCACTTTATTTATTTACTATGCAACGTTCAACTTAATAGCCTGTTTCTCTGCCTTTGGGCCAGAGGCCAAGGCAGATGTTTGCCTGACACCAAATCCTATTAGAGGCTACTGTAACACAATTGTGTGCTACAGATAAATATTTTATAGCCTACACTTGCCACCAAGCATCATCATTCCCTAGGCATTTAGAGGCAACTATCTATTGGCAAAGAAAAAACAGTTATCTTGCTGGGAATTGAAGGCAGTAGCTTTCCTGGGAGTTAATAAGCACCAGGACTGCTTTCTAAGAACTGATTAAATGCCATTCAGGGCAGCATGGCTGTATGAATTCAAATAGAGGGAGGTAGATTTAGATTGGACATTAGGAAGAAATTTTTTACACTGAGGGTGGTGGAACAGTGGCCCAGGTTGCCCAGAGAGGCGGTGGATGCCCCATCCCTGGAAACATTCCAGGCCAGGTTGGCCGGGGCTGTGAGCAACCTGATGTGGTTGGAGATGTCCCTGCTCCTTGCAGGGGGGTTGGACTGGGTGACCTTTAAAGGTCCCTTCCAACCCAAACCATTCTGTGATTCTCAATGTAACTATTTCATCCGATAACCTCAAAGCGTTATTCTGGAACTGGCAGCGTTTGGTGTCAGAAACACGTAGGAATAGCGCTACAGTAGAGTAATGATACTTTAATGAATCAGTGCTAATGTCAGGTTCTGGAACGAAGGTTCAAAGAAAATGAAACTCGTTTCACCAATGAGAATGTCCAATGTTAGAAGTGAGATGCAAAGAAAAGAGTAGGGGTTTTTCAGGAAACCTCACTGTTTGGCCTCTTCAATTAGTGTTCTGCTCCACCTCTACACAAGAAATGGCCTCAGAATCTCTGTGCTGATGGGAAGATGTATGAAGCTGCTGAGCATGAAGTAAATTGCCATGTCTTCCAATCTACCAGCCCAGGGAGATACAGTATATATACCGATTGGTGTAATAAAATGTTCTACTTTTTCCTTATAAATGTCAACCCTTTATATACACAGATGCATTATTTATTTTTTTAAAAGTAAGTATATTTAAAAAATACTGGAAGTAAAATAAAATATTTAGAGGAGATCTGTTTACTGCATCAAATAAATACCTATATTCATTGTCACACAGAAATAAATTGTTCCTGGCTGTCCACTGACCTATTTTCTGCCCAGCCATGCTCCCCTGGCTGAAGAAGATGCTTTGCTGTGAGGGAGGGAGCAGGCAGGTAGATTCCACAGTTCATATCTCACCTTGAAATCCTTTGTGTGAGGCACACCAGCGCAAAAGGGCCAAGAGGAGTGCGCAGCATCCCTCTAACCCTACAATGAATTACATCCCACAGGAGAGTGAAGTAATTCCACCTTATTGTCTGCTGCTGCACCAGAGCAACCTCAGCAAGCCACACATTCTTTCTCCGAGATCTGCCTGTCCAGGATAAAGCTGTCACCTACAAGCTCATTGCAATAACATCTCTCTTTCAGAAAAAAAAGCTCCCTGTCACTGCCCCGACTACGTTAGCAATAATTTTAATAGGAAGTCAGGCAGTATAATATGAAAGGCAAAGAAGATTCTGAAGCTCTGTGAACACATTTAATTTACTTCCCAGTTGCAGAGCTTGCAGTCTTGTTTATTTTTCAAAGAAATGATGCTACTCGATTGAAATTTCACTGCAGGGCAGGTTGGATTCTGAGCCTAGAGAACTGTCACCTGTCCTTGTAATGGTGATACCAATGCCGAGGGAGACGCGGAGGTGAGAGGGGATAAAGCGGGTTTCGGATAGCTCGAAACATCAGATTTGACATTATGAGCCAAAAAAAAAAAACAAAAAAAAAAAAAAAAGGGAAAAAAATGCCCTGGAAACAAAGGAAATGTGGAAAAGCTGGGTTTGGTGTTCTCTTGCTCCTCCTTTTCCTTCCCCAGTTGAAGTTTGAAAGGACTGACTGCTTCGTATGGTACATCCTCACCTGCTGATATTTCAATTTTACTGCTTCATTTGTGCTTTATAAGGCTTTTACATTTCTAGCTCAAGTAATCTACACCTGGCAGCCAGGGATGTGAACGTCTTGACAGCATCATGGAGCCTCAGTCATTATTTCTGAGTGCTCTTTCACAGCTTCCTCTTCTGTAGGGCACCTCGTGTGGTGCTGATACTGCTAATGCCACTTGATGACGTGCCAGATTTTGATTTTTTTTTTTCTTTTCCTGAAGCCTGGGAGGTCTGTTTTAATTAAAGATCCATGCATACAACCCTGTTCGTTCTCATATCCCAGTGGAACTCTAACCTTCCCATGCAGGTACAGAGATGCTAAATTAGGAAAAGGGCAACAGGCAGGCAATTCTTTAAACAGCTCCTTAAATCACTCCTGATTCTGGGAAGTCAGAGTGAAGTACAGTAATCACAGTATCCAATTGCATGTTATTTTTCCCCCTACTCTTTCTCTGTAAGAATTTTTTAAAAAAGAAAGCCATTTGCAATGGCAGATGCCTCACATCTCCATCGGTGTGCTGACAGCAAATACCTGCTCCAGCCAACAGTGACTCCAGAGGCTGGGTCATTTTAAAAGGTGACAGTGAAACACAAAAGGTTTGGCATTCAGGATCAGTTTGGGTTGCTTATTGAAACCATCAAGAGCTGCTGAGTTTGCCAAATTTGACAGTACATCACGAGAGCACACTTTCCCTTGAGATGTACTTTTGCTCCTAGATCTGGCTTGAGATATCTACCCAGGTACTCGAACGGCGTTCACCACAATGTCAGGTCTTCTCAGACTATTTCAAGCACATTTGACTCCAAGCCCAGTCGAAAACCACCTGAAACCAGGTGGTTTTGTACACTATTTTTGAACTTCTGTTCTACAGAAACAAGGACTAAATGGAAACAGTTTGGAGAGCAAATAAAGAACAAGCCTGGCCATTTCAGAAGCTTATGCCACATTTGGTCTGAATTTGGTTTGTCCTTTCAGAGAGAACTTTATCTCACTGCTTCATTCCTTTCTCTCACTGCATCCTTTTTAAGAAGAAATCTTTCCAGTGCAGAATGCCTTATAATCTAAAGATATCAGATGCTTGTAAGCATAAGGTGCAGTGGGATTTCCAAGGCACCTGGGCACTGTTCTATGTACATTACCGTTTAAATTAATGGTAAAATCTCCTTTGACTTCACTGGGACCAGACTGAAGGCAACTTTTAGAAAATCCTGCTAATGTATTTCTGCTGTTCATGGGGATATACAGGGAAAACTGTTTCTTCCCTGAGAATGTGAGCAGTGATAAAAGCTTGAAAGAGCCTAGGGAACACTGTTCTGGAGGAATCGTACATTGGCCATCTATAAAACCCCTCTGTTGTAAGTCACTTGAAATGTGATCCCAGGTTAGAAGTTAGCTGGGGAAAAAAAAATAAATCAGTGAATTATTTTAAACAAGGAGTAGCTGTTGGGCTGAAGCCTTCTTCCTTCTGCAATGCAGCTTCTAAGCACAATAACACTTAAAATCCATACTTGTAACACACAGATGACAAGGCTGTGGAGATCTAGAAAGACACGTTCTTTTTTTTTCCCTAGTTTTTCCTTTTTTTTTGCAGCTGGATTATTTTTAAACCTGAATTTTGCTCCAGTAAATGAAACTCTCATATCCCCAATTTTCCCAAGGGATTGGAACAATTTTTTTTTTTTTTTTTTTTTTTTTGTTCCTTCCCACTCTCATAAATTGTTACAAACTAATACAAGAAACAATTATTCAGCCTTCAGGGTTCAACTTCTGGAGCTGCGGTAGCAAGCGGGAAGTTCCTTCACGTTCAGTACATTACAATTTCTGCTCTTGTAGCTCAGGGCAAGGCTAAAGCCAGCCTTACATTTCATTTTAAATGATGTTGTAAGTTGGTGTATTCTAGGGGGAAAAAAAAAAAAAAGCAAACCATTCTTGCATACAGACACAGAGAGGACCTCATATGTTAGCTCATTTGGTCAAACAAATGCCGTGAAACCTTGGCAATGTTATCACTTTGGCTGCGTTAACGACTGAGTTTCATTTTTACACAAAGTCTTTAGCAAACACATACGGCCTGGTAAATAAGGACGTACAGGCTGGAATGGCTGATGTCTGGGGTCCCAGTAGGTAGGTGCCTGGTGCTAGGAACATGCTCTCAGCATGATGCGTGGTCTCCAGCCACTGCTACAGAAGGGTCTGAGCCTCCTCTAGGTTTTATGTCCAATCTGCTGCCCTGCTGAGATGCTCTCAGTTCCCTGGGACATCTCAGGTCATTGTAGACACCTGCGCTCAGGCAACTGCATTCAGCTCTCAGTGGTGTTTGATCAAGGCTAGAGAAAAAGCAGAACTCACGGCTCTGTTTTTCATAGAATCATAGAACGGTTTGGGTTGAAAGGGACCTTCAAAGCCCATCCAGTCCAACCCCCCTGCAAGGAGCAGGGACATCTCCAACCACATCAGGTTGCTCAAAGCCCCGTCCAACCCGGCCTGGAATGTTTCCAGGGATGGGGCATCCACCGCCCCTCTGGGCAACCTGGGCCACTGTTCTACCACCCTCAGCATGAAAAATTTTACCTCTAGTGAACGCGCTCCACAAATGTGATCAACTCACGTTCCTTTTCAGAGCCTCCAGCAAGCCCTCTAGAAATCAATTTAACATAATTTAACTCTTTTTCTGAGGCTGTTGTAGCACTTGGACAAAGAAAGCAGTCACACACCTAACACACAGACCTGCCATCATAATTTTAAAAGTGAACATATCCCAGGAGTTACTGTACAGACTGCGTCCTTCCATTCGGCCCCATGCGAAAGTGGAAATTCGCCCAGTAACTCCTGAGGTGCCGACGTTATTGGCTTCTGTTTCCTTTTCTGCTCAATTAAATGCACGCAATTACATACACTTTAATGCAGCCCTTGGAAAATTAAGTCTTGTTTTAGTGCAGAAAGGCTTCTCCTTTTGTTTGTGGATGAGTGCCTCCCACAACCTTATTTCTGTGCTTTAGCAGGGGAGCGTTCACGGAGAGCAAAGTCTGCGCAGAGCTGTGCTCGCAGCTCGGTAACGCGACGCCGGAATAAAACAAGCTGTGCTTACATTAGCCCGCAGTCTGGGGCGCGTGGAAGGAGCTATATAGAAAAGTGTAAAACCAAAAACCATATGCACTGCTCTACACATTTCTCCCCAAACCATCAGATATGCTGTGTTATTAAGGTAGAATTCTGCTGTTCTGAAAAAAAAAAAAAAATTGATCTGAAAAAAAAGGGACAGAAATAACAAAAAGAATGAAAAAGGCTTTAACTTCAGTATTAAATAAACCTTTTCTTGACCCTAAAACTAAAGTAATTACCCCAATCAATAAACCTTTTGTACAAGCTCTGTCAGATGAGGAGAACTTGCCTGCCTGCAAACAGCGCACTGACAAGCCAGTTCCAGGCTACCGGTCCATGAAAGCACAGACACAGGCAAAGGTTTTCAAACGACAAATCTACCTTTATTTTTCTACCATTTTAAAGCAAAAAGACAAAATCTGGATCATTAAAGATATTCAGACACCTAACTTCTACGGAGACGATCACTTACTGGCATCCAAGCAGTCTTTACAAACATGGCTTAATTTCTTTTGTACAATATAAATGAAAATATGTGTCTGCTTGTCTGCTCTTCCCACCCAAATTATCACTTGTAATCGTAAGATCTGTTGAAAAAGGAATGCAAATACACAAACCAAATTTTTTTTAAAAAGAAGAAAAAGCTCAAGTATAGTATTAAATAAATTATTCCATCTTTGCTTTAAAGCTAAGCTAGCTTCACACGCTAATTTTCTACTGCTAGCTTTTTCTCAGAGAGCATCAATGAAGAGATACACCCTGTATGGAAAGAGCAGCTGTGGGAGTTTTTACAGCCAAGTATCTGACCTTTACAGGCTTCTTATTATTTAATTATCTTTGAGATGTGTCCCTAATTTCCCCTTTATTAGAGATGCCTTACGTCTTCCAAAGAAAAAACCTGAAATAATAATTTTGCTTGCCATTACGGCTTGGGAAGCAGGGTTATTATGTAAGAATTGTTTCAGACACTTGCAGAAAGAAAAAAGGTCATGGCAAATAACATGTAGATTTGAAATAATGGGTCTGACTTCAGGTTTCTTGGAAGCATTGCAGCTCAGCAAACGCTGGCAGAAAGCTGCAGGTACAATTAGGGAATGATGTGCCATAGAATCGTGTACAAGCATTACTTACTGAAGCTGAAGGGGATTTAAAAATCGGGAGCAATGTTTGATCTGTTAGGAGTCATTTGAAAAGGCAGGCAGGGAGATAAACTCCAACACTGGGACATGCTCATCCCCTTGGCTCACTTCATTGGAAATGAGACTTTTCATCATTTTTGGGGAGGAAAAATGTAAAAAGACTAAGGGGGCACTGATAAAGCTGTCAGTGACTTCTAGCTGCTGAAGTTTTAAGGAACGTATCATTATCCATCTGAAAACATCATAACTGTTTTATTGAAACTAGCAAATAACAAACCACTGGTCACAGGGAGTGCAAGATAATGTGAAAAGTTTCACCTCTGCACATCCTTCCTTCCATTCCCAGATCCAGGCTCAGGCTCTATAAAGCAAACCGATTAGATCTACACATAGGCTGGATGAAAAAGTGAGATCTCACCAAGCACTACTACACCTGCTCGGAGAGGGGAATTCTTCCAGCTCATAGAAAGCTCAGACAGAGAGAATTCACCTCACGTGTCCGTCTCCCCAGGTGATGCCCTGCCTATCCGGCTGGGCTGGATTTGGCTAGGATGGAGACGGCAACCTCCTGTCTTCTTGGCATCCTTCTGCACAGACTGATTGAACTCTCACCGAAGGACTGTAAGTCCCGTGTCCAGCTGGATGTTTAGAGGAAGACACTTTGCAGCATAACCTGAACCTACTCTGGGGATAAGCGTTAAGTTTTCAATCAAGCAGAGCTGTCAACCTAACGTCATTCATGAGACCAAATTCAGAAGGGAAAAAAAAAAAAAAACAACCACTAACACAATGTGGCAGGGACTCATAAATGCCCTTTTTGCCTCCTACCTGAATTGAGTGACTGCACCTTTTCTAAACACTACTCAGCTGAGACCTACAAGCTTCCCCACACTCAGAGGCGCTGCGTAAGAGCTGAAAGCAAGAAATAAAGCATCAAAAAAGGGATGGTGACAACAAGAAGGTAATCAAAAAAGGCACTGACCACCTGATAGAGCGTCTGTCAAGTAAGAGTTTGTTAGCTTGTAACATAACACACAGCTGAAGGCAAAAAAAACCCACTTGCAGAGCACGCAAAGTTCTGCTGTTATTTTGCAGGATGGAGATCAATAACAGCTACAGTGAAGGTGTGATTTCCCTCCCCGCCATGGTTCTCATACGCCACTGTATTTCTTTTTCTGCGCGGAGCAAGCAGAAGGAAAGAGTTGTGAATCCGGGAAGGAAGAAGCTACTAACTCATTATCTGTAGAGGATTACCAGAAGGTGGAGGTGCTCAGAAGCCCCTCTGTGAAACATGGGAAGGGCTAAGATGTCCATACTCATGCAACTGGGGAGGACACCACTTGTAGTAACTGAGCACTTCTCTGGAGCAGCCGAGTCCCATTAACAGTCAAAGGGTCCTGCTTCTGCAAAGTACATTCCTAAACTTTCAGCCTCTTTTGCTGGACATAGCCTAAGGAGAAGTTCAAAGGCAGCTGGGACACTAAACCTATGTTTTCTCACTCAGAGCCCTGAAGATCTAATTGTACCTGGGGGAGTTTTAAGCCAAGTAACTCAGGCGCTAAGAATCTAGAAGAGAGCATGAGCCAAGAACAAACTAAACACAAAGGCTTTTTCACCCCGAGCTACGGAAGAGTCATTCTTGCCACCTCTCACAAGGAGGGCTCCCAGTCCCATGCTTGCTCCTGTGCTCTGTAATTTCTTCCCTCCTCTCTCAGCTCAGTTCTACCACGACACGCTCCTCTGTGGGTGTCCTCCTCGCGTGTGAACTGCCCTCCCAGGGACCGTATGGGGCTGGGTTGTACCCTAGACCACTGCAGGAAGGGAGCCTGCCTTTTGAGCTATATTGCACAGAGCTGCATGCGCCGGCAGCCCCTTAGATATAAAATAAACCGCCAGCTCGCGTCGCACCTTGATGGAAGAACGTACTTAAAGTAGTTTCCTTTACAGATAGGAGAGGGGGCAGGAGGAACAACGGTCCTTTTCTTAAACTTAAGCAGCATCTCTTGCAGAAGATAAAAGTGAGAGAAAACCTTGCATCCTCTCACGGGTACTCTACATGTGTTTCCTGTTGCTTGTTGAGTGACGTGCTGCTTAACAGCGATGCTTTCCTCTCACCGACAGCTGATTTTGTTTTTTCCTTTTGATTTCTCAGTGGCCCTGCACGGCCGAGCTTGCCTGAGCTCAGCAGGAACAGCTGCTGGAAGACACTTTCTCTCTGACTCCATAGATGCTGCTTTCAGGCTCTCAGATGTTTCTTGCTTCTACCGAGCAGATTTTTGGCCAACATCTCTGTCTCAGATGTGCTGATTCCAGCTGATTCCTCAGCCTACTATTTTGCTCCGCTTACACCAGATTGCTCTGAATAAATCACCACTATCAGGCAGAGGTGAATCCACAAGGCGCTTTCCAGAGAAGCGTTTCTATTAGAAATTTCAGCAAGTGCTGCCAATGTAATTTACCAAAAGGTTAATTTATTATTGAGAGACCTTGATTGTCCGTTCCTTTATAATGCCTTGCATTGTAATTCAGAGGAATGGGATATAAAAATGCTACTAAAAGATGAAAACTTTCCCAGAATAATGTTTTTTTTCCCCTCCACCTGAATTGCCTGTATTAGGCAGAAGTACAAGCTCAGACAGGCGTTATGATGCTGTATTCTCCCCAGGTGTATGTGCAGTGGCATGTAACACGCACCCATTTTGACACCACTGAACTCTTTAGTGACGATGATTCCACATCCTTTTGGAAAACCAGCTAAACTGCCGTCTCAAAAATCAGCACTAATGTTCCTGGGTGGATTTAGTTACAGCCATATCTGGTTCCAAAACTGTATGATGGACAGTCTCACAATTTATTAAATGAACTCTGTGTTATCAAACACGGAATGCAGATGCTTTTTTTTCCATTTTTCTCCAGTTTTCACTAGCATAATGGAGGCCAAATCATTCCAGACAAGCGCTGCACAGTAATTGCAGCTGATATTGTCATACAGAGCCTGCAACGATTTTCCTGGCTCTGAAAAGTTCAGTCTGTTGGAACACAGCACATATCCTTGGAAAATCAGCACCCTTTCCATTCAACATTTTTATTGCTGAAGTAAAAGCTGTAGACCTTTACTCAGGCGAGTTCTTACTCAAAGGGGAGGTTTGCCTGAGGAATGGCTGCCCATTTTGGCTTCGTGGACTTATCATTATGATCACCATTATCAATTTTGTGATTACTAATTAATGCTTCATGCACTTTCCCAGCAGTTCTACCACCCAGGCAGCATCTCCAAGGAAATGTCGCTCTCCTCAGTTTTACATGGTGAGCAGCTGAAGCATGAGCCTGGGCTGGGTCAGAATTAGCACATCAGCCAGAATTGAGGAGTTCCAGGCTGCTGGTCCTCTTCTCAGACCACCAGTTCCTACTTCTTCCTGCATCGCAGCTCTACTTTTCACACACACTCTCACTATAAGCGCTATGTGCAAAATAAAGAGAGATTTTTCTACGTGCTCCTGCCACAAAAATCAAATTAAATGGCAGCTTGCCTCTGACAGTCAACACAACTCCTCTGCACGTTCCTCACCCCACAGAGATAGATCTAAGGCTCCCATCATGTGTGACTTGATTTATTTGTTTGCCATTGCGATTTTACACCCCGGTTCATAAACACCGTGTCAGGTTGCTGCATCCTCTTTACTCTGGCACCAACAACAATTCTAACACTACAGTACTATGGTATTTATAGACTTAAAATCTAGCAGCCATCTCTTGCCAGACCTCGTGAATACACTAGAAAGGTTCTGAAGCATTACAGTACATTTACACAAAACACCTGCCTTGATTTTTTTTTAAACAAGCTGTTGAAATCTAGACTAAGACGAAAGGCATCAGCTTGTTACAGCTATTACAGTTTTTACGGTACTTATAAAAATGCTGCACTTCTCCAATCAAATTCTAGCCAAGAAGCCACATCTTTCTATCTAAAAATTTTACTTATCTCAAGTGAGTTTCAAAGTGCAAGGCTTGTACCTAAACAGTTTTTCCTGTACACGACAGCGTTGTGT
The DNA here is from genome assembly GCA_009806455.1 of Tetrax tetrax. Taxonomy (NCBI): domain Eukaryota; kingdom Metazoa; phylum Chordata; class Aves; order Otidiformes; family Otididae; genus Tetrax; species Tetrax tetrax. The sequence continues at coordinate 64,465 of WHYT01013345.1, forward strand.
TTCTCTATGGCTGCCAGTGGGCAAAGTGATTCCCACATACGGGCAAAGCTCTCTCTTGTGCAGCAAAAGAAAACTTCCTGGCACTGAAAGACAGAATGATTCAAGGTCAGCGAGGGATTGAGGGAGGTGATTCTGCTCCTCTACTCTGCTCTCGTGAGACCCCACCTGCAGCACTGCGTCCAGCTCTGGAGCCCCCAACAGCAGAAGGCCGTGGAGCTGTTGGAGAGGGCCCAGAGGAGGCCACGCAGATGCTGAGAGGGCTGGAGCAGCTCTGCTGTGAGGCCAGGCTGGGAGAGCTGGGGCTGTTCAGCCTGGAGAAGTGGAGGCTCCGGGGAGAGCTGAGAGCGGCTCCCATTGCCCA
>WHYT01013346.1:14803-29432 GCA_009806455.1 Tetrax tetrax
AGCAAATCTGTTGTAATTACAGCAGTAGCTTTTGAACTTTAGTAATTCAAAAGGGAATTATATTTCCAAAATTCCAGTGTGAGTTTGAACTTTGTCATGAATACAAATGCAAATGGTGATTAAAAACATCAAAACCAAGAGTTCTAGAGATCTTAAGACTGAGATAGGATGAAGCAGTGATTTATACAGACACATTAATCTTTTAGTTACTCTATGATCAAGGTTTATTAAAAGTAATATTTGCCAACAATTCCACGCAACTAAGGTTTTCATGGTCCCTGATTTGGCTCTTCTAACAATTGTAACACCTTGTAGAAGTCAGAAAGGAGTCTAAACTAAGTAGCTGCCGAAGTGGGAAAGTTAATGGGATGACAGTCATTTTTTAAACAAAGTAATTTATCAGAGAATGCTGGTTTAAGCAAGAATAATGATTTTCATAAAAATAACAACAACTACCTGTAGCCAGTTCGTAGTATTCCTGTGCACAAAGCTCACCCAGCATGTGATATTTAAAAGCACAACAGTGTTTATTGCTCTATTATAGCCTTGCATAAGCATTTCCTAGCATAGCAGTTACAGTTCCTAGCATAAGCAGTTACTACTGTATTGTTTTCCCCTTTATGAGAGTCTTACCACCCCAACTAAGCCGGAGACACTCCTGAGCAGGAGGATGATGATCAGCAGGGTCAGAGCAGAGAAAGGAGGTAGGCACAGCACCTTCAGGGAGTCCCCTGTTGTTTGTAGAGTGTGCTCTGGGTCCTTTCTCTCTCCTCCACTCCGAGCTGCCTCTGTTTATCCCCTCAGCAGATGCAGTGGCAGAGCACTGACCAGGTGTTGATGCATGTGTGGCCAGCTCATGCAGCAAGGCCTGCCAAGTAAGTGCCCTGCTGGCTAACAGCGGTTCCCGGAGAGCCTGCTCAATAACAACCCTCCTAGTTCCCCTCTCCAAGGTCACAGCTCTGTGCAGCTTGTAGTTTCCCACAGTGGCTCTACACGGACCATCACTGAGATCCCTCACACACTACCACAACAACAAAAGCTGGTAAAAACCAGTGAAAAAGAGGGACAAACCAATACCCATCCAGGGATTATAAGGGAAAAAACTACTAAGCAACACAGGTTAGCCTGGTAGATATCTTAAACAGTTGTAATGATCATTTATCTGCAGTTAAATTGTCTTTCTTTACTTGGCTGTATTGCACATGGAGAAATGAACATGTGTCTGGAAAATACCTCATAGAGAACTCATATGCCCTAAATCTAAAAAAAAAAAATAAAATAAACGCAACAAACAGCCAAAACTACATTAGGTCTTATTGAGCTCTTACGTATAACTATTAGAAAAGAAAGGAGAAAAAGAGTGCTATAGAATAAAGAGATGCTGCCAAAACAATTTTCACCTTCCCAGCTCCTACACAAATATCTGGAATTATGTGGAAATATCTGAATTATAATTACTACAGAACAGTAGTTTAGCTCAGATTAGCCAAAACAGCTTCACAGTCCATTACAGATGTTTATTAAGGTGAAGAACAGTATAATACTATGGCCTTTTTCAAAGAAGATAGGCGTTCATATTGTTCTAACACACTTATGTGATACCACTTTGTTTACCCTTGGCCACAGCTTCCCTTATAAAAGCTTTCTTTTAGTAGAAGAAAATCCTTGTTCAGATTTTCTTTTAAAAAAGGCATTATTTGTTAGATTAATAGGTACCTGAATGGTAATAAAAGTTACTGGCACATTAAAGCCACTATATACTTAAATAATACAACACAGAAAGAGCATAAGTCTTGAATTTGAGTATGTTGTATGCATTATTCCAGTATATAACTGGAATTTTAGTTTTAATTTTTATTCTGAGTAGTTGTAATTTATTTTATTTCCTTATTAGACAGAAATGAGATCTTCATCAACTTGCAGAACTGTCAGACTCTTAAGTACGAGTGTTCAGGTTGCTTTTTTCCTATTCTGTAAGCATTATTATTTCCCAAATTCTAGCTGCAAGTTAGGTTTACTAGAAAAGTGTTTGCTTGCAATTCTTTTTGTTGTAGGAAGGTAGAAATATTTTGATTTAGAATTGATAATTGGGATTTTTTTCTTTCTTGTTAATCTTTACTAGTGGATAGATGTTCAAGGAGTCTTTTGAAAATATAAATGCCCAGCTAAGAATTTTTAACTCAAATTAATTTAGGTGAGAGAAACACAATTCAAACTCACATATTCAGACTATTTCATTGCCGTCGACATACATATGTTTTTTATCTGGTATATGAATTACAATAAGCATATGTTTTGAATAAAACTCAATATTCAAAGCTTGAGGAAACTGTGACAGGGATAAAACATTTGAGTTTATTTGATGTACACAAGTTTGCAAATGGAAGTAGATCCTTTTGAAGAATGCTTTTACTTAGACCAATGAAAGTTGTATAAAATAGGTAAGTAACTTATTTTTCTGAAACTGATTCCACACAAACTAATGGGAAAACTTCAGATTTCAGTGGGAATGGATGGTGACGCCTGCCAAGATAGTATTAAGAAATTATTTTCTCCAATTTTGAATGTGAAAAATATTTGAATGTATTATTTACTACAAGAAGGAATATAAAAATAATTAATAGTATTTATGATATACTTTGAAAATTTCCAGTAAAAAAAAAACTTAAAACCATTACTTTGCAAATTAATATGATATAAAGTGATATAAAATGCAATAATAGAATTATTCTTATATGTGTTCATATTCATAATTTAAATGTCCTTTTGGCTTTAAATAAAAGCATAAATAACTTTAAAGCGAGAAAACCAATGCCCAGTTACAATCTTTATGTTTCACACCTTCATACTGGCCCGGGTAAAGGAACCTTCTGTTTCCAATAGTTTTACAGCTATAGAAAATATAAATATTTAGAGTGGTAGTGATTACAGCTATTGCTCTACTGGGTTCCTTGAACTAAAAGATTTGCTCGTGTAAGATTTGAGAATTTTGTATTTTGAAGTAAATTTGAGGAAAATTTATACATGATCTCCCAACATCCAGCAGTAGACCAGAAGCCCAGTCAGAACTATAGCTATTGTTCCTACTAATCTGCATATATTGGGAAATAGTGAACAAATGCCAGCCGCGTATTTGCAGATTTATCACCAAGTTCAAAGGAAATACAGCTGGCTGGGAAAGGAAAAAGGAATCAAAATGGTGCCTTGAGTTGTGTAAAACTGAAACAACTTAGTTGATGGTTGCATGTGATTAGTTCAAACAGATGCTGTACCTGATAAAAGGAGCTGAGTGTTTAAAAATTCTAAAATAACCTAGACACTTCACTATTGATAGAATTATCTGTGTCCCAAATGCACATTAGAAAGGGATTACTATTGAAGTGTATGGTTTTTTTTACTACAAACCACGGAGTTGTAGAGGAGTATAAAGAAAGTGGAAGTGCTTCTTAGAATACCTTTTAGTTTGCTAATGAGCATGTTCATGAACTGAAATATCCTTCAGGTGCTTTGGAAATGGAATACTCTTAACTGAATTGTGATGTCTTAGAATTAGTTCAAGCCAGGAGTAATACTAGAACAACCACGAAGATATGTTACGCTCCCATGAGCCAATTCATTGACCCGAAAGGGACATATGGAATTTGAAATCTATGTAGCTGAACTGAGACAGTCAGGATAAGAATAAATTTTATCTTTCAAAATCGATGATATATTTTTCCTGCCAGAAGCACTCTGAAAGGTTAAAACAATTACATTAATTATATATCTTCCTTTTAAGTATATATCCAATTGCTGTAGTGATTATTATAATTCATTTTGCTCAGTTTTGTTCAGAACATTTCCATGTGTATCTCTCTCTACATATGTCCATCTTTAACGTATGTAAGTGGTCATTACTCATGTTTCTGACTCCATTTTCTCCCAATTGGGTAAGCAGTTCACTGCTGCTTTAAAAATGCTTAGACAATTCTATTGAACAGTATCACGGATGAGCTAGTGAAACCAATTGACTTTGCTGTTTGGAGTTACCATGTTTGTACTGGTAATGTATTACTTTGATAGGGAAAAACCTGAGGGTGATTATTTCCATGTGCCATGCATCCCCCTCCCCTCTGCCCCATAAAATCATAGAATGGTTAGAGTCGGAAGGGACCTTCAAAGGTCATCTAGTCCAACCCCCCTGCAAGGAGCAGGGACATTCCTGACTAGATCAGATTGCTCAGAGCCCCATCCAGCCTGGCCTTGAATGTTTCCAGGGATGGGGCTTCCACCACCTCTCTGGGCAACCTGTTCCAGTGTTCCACCACCCTCAGTGTAAAAAAATTTTTCCTTATATCTAATCTAAATCTACCTCACTCTATTTTAAAACCATTACCCCTTGTCCTATCACAACAGGCCCTGCTGAAAAGCCTCTCCCTATCTTTCTCGTAGGCCCCCTTGAGGTACTGGAAGACCGCTATCAGGTCTCCCTGGATCCTCCTCTTCTCCGAGCTGAACAGCCCCAGCTATCTCAGCCTGTCAATAGCTAGTGGTTGTTGTTTGTGGATGAATGTGATGGCCACCACAATCTCTGCATTTTAGATCTTTGTCCCTTCTCAACTTCTCTGCTATCTGCAGTCTCGGAACATCCTTGTCTTACCGTCATCTTCAGTCTGTGTGACCTCCTCTGCTCTGCAAACTATGCTTGCTCTTTCAATAGACAAGTTTCTTTTATTTCTACCTGAGAATTTTTCCCAGTTTACAATCTTATTATGAGCTGAGCTAGTCCCAAATCTCTTTTGTAATTTCTCTTTTTTTTCACTTATATTTTTTTTATTTTAAAATGCAATGCACCAAACAAAACCAGAACATCCATCGAGTACAATAATCATCAAAGTCCTGCATTAGTTTGCTAGAGTGTCTAACTTGTCTGACTGAACTGAAGACTGTTAAAATACTGCATCTCCAAAATGTCAGAAATAAACCTGCTCAATGGCGATCCATTGTCTTTGCAAGTATACAAGGAAATACTCTTTAAGTCTTCTTCATCTCTTCTTATTTTCAGAGATTTTTTTTTGTACACTGCTGCAGTTTCTCAATATCTCTTTCCTGTTGCTCTTTGAGGCATGTTTTATCGGCTCCACCATGGTGATACACATGTCTCTGCACCTTAGCAGTTCCATGCCACAGACTGCTCAATGGGCAGCTCCGTACAAGATGATACAACATTATATGCAGCAGTATGGAAAACCCTGTTTCATTCAGACAACCCCACCGTCATTCCACACAAATCCCTGCCCAATACCAATGTTACCCTAGTTGTGGATGGTTTATCAGGGGAGCAAAGGATATGTGGGGAAAAAGGCTGTTTTCTCTCCAGCATTTTCACCAAAATTAATATGCTTGTTCTTAGGAAGAGAAAATGTTCATAACACTCAATTAAGAAATTTTCTTTAAAGATGTGGAAATTCTGTTTTGTGATAAAGTTGCATAAAGGAAATGTGCTACCTGAAGCTCATTTTGCTTGTGTTCTTCACACTTCAATTTTCTACTTGATGCAAATTACAATGTATGTTATAACAGACATTCATATGATATTATAAAATAAACCTCCTATCTCATGTAAAATAGCTCCAGAAGAGCAAGCTGAGAAAAGCAGAATTTGCCACATTTTTAGTACATGAAGAAGGTGAAATACAGTATTTCTTCCACTCCCAAGAACAATAAAATTGGAAACAATTTATAAATACTAAAGAAAATTATTGCAATTATATACCTCTTAGTGAAGTTAGCTTCTGGCCTTCAGGATGTAAAGTCAAAGCTAACAACTGGAAATACTGTCACTGATCATTTTGTCCCCTGACAAAACAAAACAAAACCAAAATAAAACCTAGTCTTTATTGTTTCTCCTGTGTAGTTATTTAGATTTCTGATTATATTTTTAATGGATTGTTTTCCAGGAATATATCATTCAGCTTAGTTACCTTTTTTTTTTCATGAGAATTCATGTTAAGCCTGTACTTCACCACAGAGTATTCTTCTGTGATTTATTTTTGACCACCCATCAATGTTGCATAAAAATTAAATTATCTGAACTTCAAATATCAACATTTTTAACTAGAGCTTTTAAAATTGGAATCACATTCTTACTATGTGCCTTTCTTTTATCGATTTTTCTCTCACCTGCGGGAGTGAGGATAACACCATCTGGGTCCCAATGCCCTAACTGTTGCCCCCAGAGCACTGTAGTCACATCTGTTATCCTCCAGGTTGCCCCTTGTAGTGTAATTGCTTCCAACATGGAAGAAGAGCAGAAGCTAATAGTTAGAGGGTCTGGCAAGCTTTGACTGTGTCTCCACAACATCCTAGATCTGAGTCTCCGTCAAGCAGCTGACTTCCTTAGACAAGTCAGATCAGCACTTGAGTACCTGTGTTCCCTGTAGCAGGGAGTTACCCACTAGTATTGCTTGCCATTTCCTTTTGGTGCTCTTGCATGGGTCAGGATCCGTTGTCCTGGATGCTTTGCTTGTCAATAAACTGTAATGGATGTATGAAAATTGGTCAGTTTCAAGAATACCACAAGCAAAAATAAATTTGTGAATATTTGAGGTGTTTGCCTTTTTCTCAAAAATATGGACCTACACTGAAGGAGGCAGTAAGCTCTTGAGGCAGCAATCATATATATAAAAAATTGAAGTTTAAAAAGACACAGTAAGTTAAGCTACCTGCCTAGGTTCTTTGCTTTGAAAGGCACAGTAGACAGTCATGCTGTGTATAGAAGCCGTTATCCTTCCATCCTAGTGTTAGAGCACATGTCCTTCTGGGGATTAACGTGACTAAATAAGAAGTTATTCTTTTTCTGGGCTGATCTTAGGCAGGAGAGAGATTTTTCTCAATTGAGAGACACGTACAAAGATACTATGTGAAATATCTTGAGAAGATTTTTAGGTCTTTCATTCTAGTGATCAGATAATATTTGTTGAAAGGTTGATCAAGATCAGAACAGAACTTCCTTAAGAATTTAGGGGGAGAGATTGAGACACATTACAATTAAAAAAAAAAAAAATCTTTAATAGGAAGATCACAAGTGCTAAAATTTCATCAAAGAAGAGGCACTAATGTACAGGGGAAGTGGAAGAGAGAAATGGACATCATCATAATAATAATGCTAAAAGAAAGTGGAATGATAATTGTTGAGTTTTTCATATGAGTAAAGTGCCAAGTACCTCTCTAGTATCCTTTCAAATTCTGCTGCTTCTCAGGAAATACAGGTATAATACAGTCTTATGATTGAGTATAAAGAACTAAATGAGAAATGTCTTATGTTTACAGAACACTTAAATCCAACATCTGTGTACGTAAGCTTTCCATGTAATGTACATGGCACTGACAACAAAACCTAAGCACAGTACAATACACTGTACTGTAAGAACAGAATCAAATGAAAATTGCCTAGAACAGCTCCTGTGAAAAGCTGCTGCCTTCAGAACAATAAACTCGTGGCTCTTACGTTAACTGCAATAGTTGGTAAATTGGTAAATAGTTGGTAAAAGTGGGGACTGCTAATTATCTAGATTCGATTGTGATATTTTCCCACTGATTTGGAAGCTGCCTTGAAATTACATTTGGCTAGACTCTCAAATATTAAAATTTGGGGTGGACCAAAGAGATTGAAATGCCTCCGTGTGTCCATATTGTATGCATGACTTTTATCACTTAATGCAGCACATTTCATAAATGTGTTGCATAAAAGGAAGTAATTCATTTAACTGAAATCAGTCCAAGTAGATTTTCTCCTAATATTAGTAAGGTCTATTATTGACAGCTTCTGGACTGTATGGATTATTTCACTCCAATAAACTCAGTTTCACAGGTGATGATTGTTGCTCTCAGCTTGTTATTGATAATTACATTTTAGAAGTAGCAGGGTGCTTTCTGAGAACATATCACAAGTGTGTCCTTGAAAGAATGGAGATTGGTTGTTTTAAGGGATCCTTCTCTTTAGTGCTACAGTTGTATTTTGCAACTGTTCCTAAAGAGAAAGTCACACTATCTTTTCAGACGTTGTGTCTCCTTAAACTTTTCTCTATGCAAAGACATATCTCAGTCAGATTAGAATAGTGTTTCTGGGACAAATTAAGACATAACAACATGCAAAGGTATTTGAAGAAATGGTAAATACCCTTCTTTCTTCTAGATGAAGATATCAGCCCTCTATGGAGATGTGAGTTATAACTTTGCAAGTTGTAAGTTTGTAAAGAGTATGTGCTGGGAGAGCCCTGATTTATACTTTGAGAATAGCTATAGTTCATCTTATATTAAGTCTCTTCCCCAGAGGGTCCCCTTCACTGCTGTCACTTTTATTCTTTGCCTAAGAACAACCCACCTGTTGTGACTTGAACTGTGTCTGAAACAAGCACACCATATATCTGAAGTTACAGCTGCTTTTTTTTTTTTAGTAATGGCTGGTTTTATTTGTGTATGTGCTGCCTTTTTCAGCTCTTACAGATAGTTACAGGAATGTATAACAGAATAACCCAATGCAATATGACTGTTTTAAAGTTACTTACTTTCATGGTTTTTTACACACTTTATATTTTTGCTTGGTGGAATCAGATTCAGGCCAGAAAAATGATGGATTGTACAACTTATCTGATTATTTTCTATCTATTGACATTAATATCTGTCTCACACAGACATATTATAATTCCTGCTATGGTAGACTTTATTTTTTGTTTTTCATCTTTACCTGTAATTTCATCCTGGAAAAATCCATTGATTTGAAGAGGTTTACTGTGATTTAAAACTGATGAACTAGGATGGAGAATGAGGTTGTGATCATCAAAAAAAGATTTTGTTTGGCTGTTAAACAAATATTATTACTATTATCAATAAACACCTTTAAGAAAAAGTAGCTTATTTTTCACTAGCTAGTTGGTTTACTTTCTTGTGTGCCTTTCCTCATGCATAAAAACCAAATTAATAATGTGGGGATTTTTTTAAAACTCATAGTTGCCAGTAAGAAGGTTGTTTCATTTTATTTGTTTTATTAAAAAAAATTATAAGGAAAATGCCACCAAATGCTTCTGATAAGACATATCTGGCCCTGCATGTCAGGGAAGACATGTAAATACAATTCAAATATGTTTAAGCTGAATAAAAAAATACAGGTATAGAGGTATTTTTATTTAATAGAAATATAACTATATATAGTATAGCTGGAGATAAATCTTCATTTAACAAACTCAAATGCAAAGTGTCAATTTTGCTCATTTGATTTGATCCTTTTCAGATACTAAAGAAGAAAATGTATGCTAAAGTCCTGAATGACCCCCATAATTCACAGAGTGTGAATTGTGTCTGGCAGTAGAGGATGTTAAAGACAATTGTTTTTAGAAAATTAAAAGTGACAGCAGGAGGACAGCTGGTGTCAATAAGTCAATTATGCCAAGTCAGTTTTCCTCACTGTACTATGAAATTATCCAGTTCCTTTGAATTACACACTGAAGCAGACTGTGTCTTTGAATATCACGAATGAGCAGAAGGCATTGATTGAATTTCTAATCTTCATTTTTTTTTAAAATGGATTATGCTGCTGCTATGTGTGTAAATACCTTCCTACTTCTTTGCTGTATCTTCTTTTTGCATATGTGTCTTTCCAGCAGTTACTGTGATTTCTGTAACTATGCAGGAAAACTGGTAATAACGTATTTCCTTTTTTGCAGGTAAGGAGGACAGAAGTCATGAAAGGGAAAGCAAAAATTATCAAAGCAGTAGGGATGGTAAGAAGTGATGGATCTGCAGTCCTGTGAATCCAAGAGTTTTCACCTCAAAATATGTAGCAACAGTTAGCTCAAGTGCAGAGATGCAGCTTATTCTGTAGAAGCTGGAGTTCTTCATATTAATGTTCCCAGCTTTTGATTGGTTAAAATTAATTGAGGCCATGATGCCTATAAGTTCTCTAGCTGAAATACCAGCAGGCTTTTCTTGATCCTGTAACAAAAGATAGCAGGCCATTTTTATTTACTTCTGCAACTTCTTGGATCTTGATGCTGTGCATCTTGATGCTGTGTACGAGATAAAACTCTAAGATCTAGTGCCAAAAACCTACAGTTTGGTTTTGGTTTTGTGGGGCTTTTTTTTTTTTATTGTTGTTGGGTTTTTTTAACATTATACAAAATTGGTTTGGATAAAAGCATTCCTTGAAGGATGTGTTGGGTTTTTGATAAAAATGCTTGTCAGAATGAGAGATGATTGAAATTCCAAATCTGTGGGGTTTTCTATATCCCCTCCTAAGGGATATAGATTAAAAACTCTGCTGTTACTAACGCGAGGCATAGTGCCAATTTCTCTCTAGTGTGTTATAATATGAAACAGAACTGGTCCAACAATACATAAGTGACTGTTTTGTGGGAATTTTTTTTTTTTTTTACCCTCATCAATCTGCGTTTAGGGTAAGTGCTAGATGTACTCTGTGTAAGAAAAAGATGTCTCCAGTGCCCTATGTGACTATTCTAACAACTAGGCAAAGTATTGTTTGGCTGTTTTAACACCTAGGCAAACCATTCTTGGTAAGGATGGTACTCCTCTGAGACCAGGTTTTTTATTTGTTTTTTCTTCCTTGTGAATGAACAAAACTACATATCTCTTGGGTTTTTTTTCCTTTTTAATACTCGTGAAAATATTTGAAGTCAAAACTGTTTCGTTTTCCAGGAAATGAAACTTTTGTCTCCTAGCTGGTGTTAAAAGGTGGTGTTGTACCATATGGGACAGTAATAATTAAGAATAATTACTAGAAATCAGTTTTGTTGATAGAGAATACAGTAGTCCATGGGAAGATGGACTTAAGCTCAACACGAGCCAGCAATGCGCCCTTGCAGCCCAGAAGGCCAATCGCATCCTGGGCTGCATTAAGAGGAGTGTGGCCAGCAGGTCGAGGGAGGTGATTCTTCCCCTCTACTCCATTCTCGTGGAACCCCACCTGGAGTACTGTGTCCAGTTCTGGAGCCTCCAAAATAAGAAGGACATGGACCAGTTGGAGAGGGTCCAGAGGAGGGCCACAAAGATGATGAGAGGGCTGGAGCAACTTTCCAATGAAGACAGGCTGAGAGATTTGGGGCTGTTCAGCCTGGAGAAGAGGAGGCTCGGGGGAGGCCCGATAGTGGTCTTCCAGTACCTCAAGGGGGCCTACAAGAAAGATGGGGAGAGGCTGTTCAGTAGAGCCTGTTGTGACAGGACTAGTGGTAATAGTTTTAAAATAGAGGGAGGTAGATTTAGATTGGATATTAGGAAAAAAATATTCACAATGCAACCTCCATAATTACCAATTATTGTCATGAGTAAAACAGACTCGGGGAAATGATTTAATTTATTACTAATCAAATCAGAGTAGGATAATGAGAAATAAAAAGTAAATCTTATAACACGTTCCCTCGTCCCTCCATTCTTCCTAGGCTTAACTTTACTCCCAATTTTCTCTGCCTCATCCCCTGAGAAGCACAGAGGAATCAGGAATGGAGGTTGCAGCCAGTTCATCATGGATCATCTCTATTGCTTCTTCCTCCTCTGAGGAGGGACTCCTTGCACTCTTTCCCTGCTCCAGTGTGGGGTCCCTCCCATGAGAGACAATCCTCCAAGGACTTCTCAAGCATGGGTCCTTCCCACAATCTGCAGTTCTTCATGAACTGCTCCAGCATGAGTCCTTTCCATGGGATACAGTCCTTCAGGAACAGACTGCTCTAATGTGAGTTTTCCACACGGTCACAAGTCCTGCCAGCAAACTTACTCCAGTGTGTGCTCCTCTCTACACAGGACCACAGGTCCTGCCAGGAGGCTGCTCCAGCACAGGCTTCACACAAGGTCATAGACTCCTTTGGGCATCAGCCTTCTTCAGCGTGGGGTCCTCCACAGGCTGCAGGTGGATCTCTACTCCTTCATGGGCCTCCATGGGCTGCACCTCACCTGGGCTGCACCACAGGCTGCAGGGCAGTCTCTGCTCCAGCACCTGAAGCACCTCCTCTCCCTCCTTCTTCACTGACCTTAGTGCCTGCAGTGCTGTTTCTCTCATATATTCTCACTCCTCTCTCTGGCAACCATTGCATAGGTTTGGTTTTTTTTACCCCATTCTTCAATAAGTTATCACAGAGATGCTGCCGCCATCGTTGATGGGCTTGACCTTGGCCAGCATTGGGTCCGCCTTGGAGCCAGCTGGTATTGGCTCTGTTGGACATGGGGGAAGCTTCTAGCATCTTCCCACAGAAGCCACTTCTGCAAACCACCCTGCAACCAAAACCTTGCTATGCAAACCTTATATCATTTTTTACATTATTATTATGATTTCATTTCTTTGAGCTAGAAAACCTTTCATGACATAAATTCTTAGGTTCAACTTAGATTTCTGTCACTGGTGAGACAGGAAAGAAAAGAGTCTCCAAAAAAGAAACATCTGGAAACATTCAGTGATAGTCTCTTCCTACTAGTTTTTCTGGTCTGTTTTTTCAAACATGGAAATTCAGGTGTATAAATGAATGTTGTATCTTTTGCTTACTATTGAAATTTACTTTATGAATCTTTAAAGCTTTTAGCATCATTAGTTGTCTTCAAAGCTTTCAAAAGTTGCAATACTATAAACACCATTTATGATCCTTGTTGTAAACAGCTGTCTTCTTGAGTACATACATATTTTTTGTAATGACTAAGACCAGGAGGAATGCTTCTGAAACATGGGTAGAAGCTCACTTTTCTCCCCACATCTCTTATCAAATCTAGATTGTTCCTCACAAAAATGTAGAAATATTATGCAATAAAATCATAGGTAAGGTTGCTTGGTTTGGTTATTTTCAAGTAAGTGCCTGATTTCTGAAAAAATTATGTTGCCTAAGATGACATCACTAAATGTTCAGATTACACTGGAAAGAATGAACTCATATAACATTTGAGGACAGTTTATGAACAAAAAAATTCAAAATTAATAACAAATATATATATAGAAAAAGACATATATAAAAAGTATATAACTAAAACACTTCCATGCAGTTGCTGGAACCTAATCTTAGGGGACAGAAACAACCTACTTTTCAACAAGATCTAAACTTCAGATTGACAAGATGCAATTTCGGAATGCCCAAGAGTTGTAGAAATGACAGTGCTATAGGTAAGGAAGTATACTATTATGAAAAGACTAGTTTAAGGTTTCTGTATTTTCCAATATCAATATCAATTTCTATTTGTCATTTGAAGACATTGATTGAAAATGACATCTATAATTCCACATATGGAAACATAACAATTCATATCAGAATAAATATTATACCTCAAACAACATACAAATATTTTCAGAATTCCAATGTAGTGGCCCTTCTCTCATTCTTTCAGTTCTAGGAAACTGTCTACTAGAATTCCCAGTTATCAAATTCATACTAAAACTGCTGGAAGAAAGGGAACGAAATAAATTTCTTCTTCAATCAGACAAATGTTGAGGAAGGAGAGATTTAAATGCAACAGAATATGAGAAAATATTAAGCATACACTTCTGTATGACAGAGAAATTTTCCGCAGCACAGAGTATAAAATAGAAATAAAGGGGTGAAACATTGTCAGCTCTTATCAGGAGCGAGAATGGGAAATAGAAATGAAAAAGACACAGGAGACACGATCCTGTCTGAAATAGGGGAGAATATGACTCAGTAATTCAGAAGTGGTGCTTTTCCTGTCATCTTCATTGGCATGTAATTGTTTTACACTTAGGTCACATAACATTTTTTTTTTTTTTTCCTGACAGCTAGAGGCACAGATTCACCAAAAGTATTATTCTTTTCCCATCTTTTCTACCCTGTCAGACATTTGTCTTTTTATCTTTGATATAGATATGCTTTACTTGGTTTTCAGTGTAGTGGTAAAGAAAGACCAAAAAGCAAATAGGCAAGAGGCCAATCTCTCTCTGATAATCATAAGTTCTTTTTAACAGATTAAACTGACAGACAAGAATAAGTAATGAAAAAAAAGACCTGCTTCATTTGACACACTGGCCAGAAAGAATTAAAGTATCATTGTGGAATGCTAAAAGAAAAATAAAGTACAATCTTTAAATACAGACGAGTGAATTTCTGAGGTTGGACTTCTGTAAGAATAGGAAAAACTTCCTTCCAAAATTTGTAGATTTAACAGTTCATGTACCTGTTAAAAAAAAATAGTTTCCTTGTTTTCTTGGTGTGGAGTGGGGGGATAGTTCTATGTTTATGAGGAATGGGTGAAGAAAGGAGATCTTCCTTTTTCCCCAGTAATCGGTTCTCTTAAGACACTCATCAGTGCAGAAACAATAAAGATGCCTATTTTTTCTGAGACCAGTTTTCTATATTCTCTCCTTTTGAAGTTGTTTAGAAATGCATTGATTATGCATTTGTTTACAGATCCCTGTGCATGAAAAATTATAACATGGGTGTAGAACTCCGGTAAGGGTACTTCAGATGAGTATTTTAATATTTTCTGCAAAGTTAAACATTTCATTTATGTACAAGATGTTGACCACTGCAGTAGCATAATATTCTTTGGAAATGCTGCATTTAATATTAAATCTTGTGATTAAAAAAAAAAAAAAAATCAATCTAAACACCCTTCCCAATAAAAATCTGAGTTTGTTTCTCACACTTCA